>JANJGK010008941.1:0-24190 GCA_039081455.1 Macrobrachium rosenbergii
AGTGCTGTTCTTTCATCAAGAAAGCTAATTTTAAAAACAGCTTAGAGTCTTAAATAATAAAAAAAATATCAGCAATAAATTCTGAATTAAAGTTGGAGCAAAATTAAAAGAATAAGTTGGTAACACAGATGAATGCAAGGACAAGGATAAGAGAGAGAGAGAGAGAGAGAGAGAGAGAGAGAGAGAGACAGAGAGAGAGAGAGAGAGAGAGAGAGAGAGTCTCGGCAAGGTTCTCTGACAGATTCCCTCTTCAAGATGCATCAACCCCTTATTGACATTCTGGTCGGAGAAGGGTTTCCCAAAACTAGGGTCGAACCCTTAATTAGGGTCGTAAGCTTTGCCATCTTGGAAAAATGAAGCTCCTTAGGGTCCGTGGCTGAAAAATCAGATTATTTCCCGTAGGAGAGATGGATAATGATACTCTAAGTGATTCAAAATAGATGACGGCAAGAAAGTCATCTAAGGTTTATAGATTCTCAAACCGTTTAAACTCTTCTGATTACGTGGAGTGGACGCTGCTTTTGCAGATTAAAGCTTTAACTCGATTGCAGAATGTTTGATCTCCGAGTACCTCGTTGTCCCTCGCTTCCGTAAAAATATTTTTTGCAGATAGAGCAGGGCAGAGGTCATCGTTCCTGGACAGGGACTTTGGAGGTGAAAGAGATGAAGGCGAGGGGGTTATTTCTCCACTAAATACAATTATTTGCACCGCATGAGGAGCCCCTTATCTAACACAGGCCTGAATTAAAAAAAAACTGATTTCAACTTTTTGTAGATGAAGAATCTGTTAATGTTTATTTCTCCACTAAATACAATTATTTGCACCGTATGAGGACCCCCTCATCTAACACAGGCCTGAATTTTAAAAAAACTGATTTCAACTTTTGTAGATGAAGAATCTGTTCGTGCTGATGAATCGACAGGCATTATCATTATCATAACTCTGCCCTAAAATGGGAGACTGCAGTATCTGCAAAAATACAAAGCTGAGAAAAATGGTAGATGCCACAGTTTTCCCTTGCCTTACTATTGATTTTGCAGATACTGCAAATGGGACCTCCTTGTGGGAAGCATTGAAGAATCATTCTGAAACTGCAGTAACTTGTGTATTTTGTTTAATGAGCCCAATAAGTGGCATTTCTCAATTTCGAAAATTTTGCAGTTACTGCAGTTTTTAATTTTAGGACAGAATTGTTGTTGATAGTAACTGTGTAGTCATAATCACCATAATAAATCACTGTTACTGCTGTTTGAAAGATAGAAATGTTACCAGACGTCTCTACATAATTTAGAACCTTGGGGGGCAAGGAAAAAAAAAACCCTAAAGCTAGCTTTTAAGCTCTCCTAATGAGGGAGAAAGAAGTTTCAGCATTAAAGAGAGAATTATTTGCGATAAACAATCATAATTATAAATTACAATTACCAAAGAGGAAAAATTATCACTGAAAATGTGAATATTTCGGATTTCCTTACTAAACAGCAATAAAATCCATGCTTCTTCTTTCCTCTTCTCTTTTATTTCACGTTTGTGCTAGGTAAGAACAAGCAATAGCCCATCCTATCGGCTTCCGCGCATGAACGATTCAACATTAAAAACTGCAGTAAAAGAAATTAAACCACAATTAAGGTTAAAAAAAAAAAAAGAAAGCACCAAATCAATTCCTCTTCTCGTATCCAGAATCCTTCAAATTATTTATTCAAGGTGCTTATCTGTCATCTCACCCTTCTTCCAACCCTCTTTGGTCACAACTTTTCACTTTTTACGTTATTTTACTCAATACAAAGTAATAATAAAGATAAAAAAAAGGGAGAGAGAGAGAGAGAGAGAGAGAGAGACGTAACAAAAATGAAAACATATCCGTTACTTCACCCTTTGCTCTCACGCGTTCCCTTCATTCTTTCTTCTGGTTATCTTTCCTCTCCTTCCCTGTTTCTTTTCCTTGTGCAAACGATTTCACACACAAGTGACAAAACTGACCACGCTTCTTTTCCCGAGAAGAATATCAAGAAATAAACGGTTTCAGAGAAGACGCGTTTCCTTCCTTTTTCTTTCTTCGTCCACGGAATACCAGAGCAAACGTTTTAGAAATCACACACGTCCCCGTTCCCTCTTTCTCCGGGACATAAAGAAGCGAACGTTTTAGAAATGACGTTTGTCTTCCTTCTCGGGAAAATATTAACGACAAATAAATGTTTCAGAAAAGAGGAGCTTTCGTCTCTTCCGAAAGAAAAGAAAATAACAAGACGATGTTTTCAGAAACGTTTTCGTTCTTCTCCCGAAAAGATCAAGAAATAAATGTTTGAAAAATAAAAATATATACCGTGGTCTCCTCTCTCTTCTTTCACGCGAGGAGCGTCGACAAATAGACTTTTAAAAATCGGAACGTTTTCTTCTCTGTCTTCGAGAGAATATCACGAAACAATAATTTTGGAAACGCCAAGTTTTCGTTCCTTCCTTTTGCCAAGATTATAAAAAAATACAAGGTCTTTTTTTTTTTTTTAAACGAAGCGCTTTCGTTTCTTTAACCCCAGAAGGCGTCCCTGTTGAGAGATTCTGAAACCAAAATGTGACACAAAAGGAAATGCAAAAGGATCCGAAATTCATTAAATTCGAAAAAAGGATGGGTATTTTTCCGATGTCATTTCTTTACAGAAAGGATGCTTTGTTAACGCCCCCTTGAGTACAGTTTTCTTCCTTTTCTATTACAGGATATCTGTCGAGATCACGCACACACACACAATATATATATACATATATATATATATATATATATATATATATATATATATATATATATATATATATATATATAATTATATATGTGTGTGCGCACGTGATATATATATATATATATATATATATATATATATACAGACAGATATAATTCAATATCGAATTCACTATAGCTAGGGAATCACTTTACGCCCAAGGGGAATCATAACTGACTTTTGCATCTGCCCGTGGCAGGATTCGAACATGGGCGTTTAGTTCAGATACACTGATAAACAACCGACTGACCATTCAAAGGTTATTCCCAAGTTAAATTGAATTCAATTCAAAGTAATATTTCTGGTTTAATATTCGTGAATATAAGAAAGTCACGTGTCTGTATTATACACACACACACACACACACACACACACACATATATATATATATTATATATATATAATATATATATATATATATATATATATATATATATATATATATATATTATATAATATATATAAAATATATAATATATATAATGTATGTGAATGTGTGTGCGTGGGTTTGCAATGCATGTTCGAGCTTGCTCTGTAACTTTCAGTACCTGAAAGCAACGCAGACACAAAAAGTTGGGATAGTCAAGCAAAGCGGCAGCTGTCACGCAAAAGGAGCTAGATTTTTCTACCCAGTACACCTGCATTCCCCACCCTCTCGACCCCACGTGGAACATGTGTCATCAAATACAGGTGTTATGAAGACACCCTTCCTCCTTTACATCTGTTCAACAGTCACCTGTTATGGGGTGCCGTTTATGAATCCTCTTCTGCTTGCTAGTGATTCAACAGTTTTTGAATTAAAAATTCTCGAAATTTCTGAATACATCTGAATGGTAGGAAAACAGCACGGAAAATCAACGACTTGGTCCCATTTGATCAACAGGAAACAAAAAAACTAATTGTTGCTGACATCCTGAAATATTCTTATCAGCTGCTCATTACACTGCTAAACCAGAAACGAGCAGACCCTGGTAACATTAACCTAATCGGAATTTACTGAAAGCAGTAACCTCCTTATAACTCCGTTCATATCCCCCAACCCCCACCCCACTGAGGCCCACACAACTTGTGACTCGCGTGATTACGTTACATTATATAGTGATGACACAGGTAAACCATAAAATTTGTGACTCGGATAATATTTCTTATTAGAAAGAATAAGAATAACTTTCCTAGGATAACACTTATCTGGTATATATATAATTTTCAAACGTCACCATTATTATGCAAAATGCATAACTTCACGTTTTTAAACATTGTTTTATTCATTGGTTTAAGCACAAATCTGCTCCAGAAGGACTGATTGATTGATTGATTTAAAGATTTTAAAGGCCATTCAGCGCTGAAGGGAATTGACACGGGAATGTGAAAATTCTCCTTCAGTGGTTACTTTGTCTAAGGGAATTTACAAGGGAATTTGAAAATTCCCTTTCAGTATTTACTCTGCCTAAGGGAACTTGCAAGGGAATTTGAAAATTACCCTGCAGTTTTTACTCTGCCTAAAGGAATTCACAAGGGAATTTGAAAATTCCCCTTCAGCATTTACTCTGCCTATGGGAATTTATAAGGGAATTTGAAATTTACCCCTCAGTATTTACTCTGCCTAGGGGAATTTACAAGGGAATTTGAAAATTACCCCCTCAGTATTTACTCTGCCTAAGCGGATTTACATGGGAATTTGAAAATTACCCTTCAGTATTTACTCTGTCTATGGGAATTTACGAGGGAATTTGAAAATTACCCTTCAGTATTTACCCAAGTCCATCCCATTCCGATTCTGGACGTAGTTTGGCTAAGACTACTCTCGATTTTGTCAGTGGTGAATCACCATGGCAACTAACTTAATGAAAAGCAAAATTTGAACTGAATAATTAAACCGAAGAATTCCCACAGCTATAGACTTATAGGTAACTATCGCAATCGAATCACACCCCTTCAGGACAATGAGAAAACAGTTTGAAACTTACAAGATTATCTTGCAAGAGCGTCATAATAACCTGGAATTCACAGCATATCCACAACCCATAAGAGAGTCCGGCTCAGAACAGACAGTAAAATTCGAACTGAACTGAGATGCTTCTAAGATGACCTTTCTAGCTTAACCGTTACCTCATGATAAGTTATCTTTCATATGGATATAAACTTGCTATTCACATTTATTTAAGTAATTGTCTACTCGTTGGTTTTCTTACAATTTTTTTGCAAATGTCTACTGACATACCCCATTAATCCTGGCTGAATTCTCTCTTACAATGTAAAAGACAAGTGGCTGAGAGAAGTTTGAAGTTCGTGATGGAAGCGAAGGTTTACTGCTGCAGGGACAGTGATAAACATAGAAAGAATTTACTTTTCAGCCTTCACGAGCAGTCTACCGCCTCCTTTCCTCTCCCTCCATTCTACCGTTTCCTTCGGGACTGGGTTGAATAATTAGGGACAGATAGGTAAAAAAAAAAAAAAAAAAACACTCGCTCTTTCCACTTAAGATGAAGTTACTCCAGAAAATGAGAACCCACAGGTTTTAGGCCACACTGCCGCGTCTCGTTCCCGATCTACTCACTAAGAAATGTCTTTATACCTTCGATGATTAGAATCCCGTCTGGGGCTACGACTGGTGTACCTTGAATTCTGGGCTTCGCTTAAGGGGTCAGTGTATATCATTAGATGTTGGTATCTTCACAAAAAGCGATTTTTACGTTAGTTCGTTATACCCATTACAGAGAGAGAGAGAGAGAGAGAGAGAGAGACGAGAGAGAGAGAGAGAGAGAGAGAGAGAGAGAGAGAGATAACGAGCTCACCTCGAGTTGGAAAGCGAGTCTTGAGATGAGGTGACGGATGGATTACTGAGTACAAATTGTCTTCAAGGAATCCTATCGAGAATAAAAAAAAAGATAAGAAGCTCCAGAGATACGAAACCTATACCCTAAAATTGGAGGACTAAAGAACAGAACCAGTTTAAAATATCTGTAGACAGATGAGGGTCAGAAGCTCAAAATCAAATCAAAACGCCAAATATTCGAGGCACGAGGCATCAGCAAGACCTAAGATAAAACTCCCTTGGCTCTTAACATATGACCCAAGTGCTTGCATTTTCATAATTTCCTTATCAACGAACTTTTTTTTGTTTCAGTTATTTTTTTAAAGGAAAATAATGACACGGACTGCACATGCATGCAGTTAAGTATACACTCATCATCGCAGTAGCAAACAAAAATTTCAAATTTCTACCATAACTTACTTTTCATTTGTCCTGGAAGCAAAGTCACTAGCACACACAGGTTCTAGGGGTCTGGTGTGGAAGCCCTTAACGAGAAATGACATAACGACTGGTTTCCTGACATGCGATGATGAGGCCCCTATAGGATGATATGACTTAGCGCCCACAGTCTGAAAAAGATACAGTATTTGATTATAATGATGATGGTGACAGTTATAATGACTGTCGTAAAAATGCTGATAAAAATGAAAGTGATGATCAAAATGATAATGACAATTGCAAATATGGTTAACGTCAAAGACATCTGTAATCTAATGAATACGGAATTGTTAATGTTAAAATGTTATGATGAGTTCATAATAATAAGATAAAGACCACGGTGATGATAATGACAAGGATGATCATCAGAATGACTGTAATGACAAAAAATCATGTTAATAACAGTAATGCAGATTATAACCGTCAAATGGAAGCCACAATACAAGAATTTCATTTAAACAAATTTACAATTATTTAGAGTCTGAAAATACCAGCAATGATGGCAATAATCCTATTAATGATGGTAATGATGAACACCATTGGCAATGAATGTAATTATGACACTGACGGCAGGAAATTATAAAAAGTGAAAGCATGTAGGCTACTTATATATTTTCCACGACGTAAAACGAAAACACCTGTGGAATGGTGGTTATCACGCGACTGAGAATGACGAATCGGAAGTGTTTGTTTTTATCACAATGCTTAAAATTAGAAGGCCTAGGAAATAGTCTTCGGTATGTATACACAGGTATTCTAATATGAAAAGTAGTGGAAAAGCTGACATGAAATGGTGGAAGCACAGTACAGTTGTGAGTCGGAAACCCATTGTGTTGTGGGTGAAGGACGGTATAGTTATAAAGATGTATCTGGCAACTCTGAATTTCAATTTGAACTCTCACTGACAAAACATTCTACACCACGTAGAGCGAATGATTCTGAGTAAAACAAGCATAGTGACTGCATTACAACTATTCACTTTCACATATTTGGCAGATTAAATGTTACGATGATCCGTGTTACACTTTCAGTTCGTATCGTAACTCTTACAATAATCGAAACTTCACCTACTGCTGCGTCGGCTTTGTAAAGAAACCACTACACTATTGTTGTTCACACAAAAATCTTAACGTTCTGGAATGATATTTCTCTTAAATTCTTGATTATGTCTCGATTGGGTGACGATACGACTAATAGTACCATTCTCATGGTTCCTTAAGCTCTGCAAATATCCGTACGCTTAATAGTCCTAGCCCGAGTCCATTCACGGTTGCGCCAACTGCCATGTTAGGCCTAGGTCAAAATTTATAGAGCGAAATCGGGCCCGTCTTCATCTCTCACTAATTTTACTTGTCAGCGCATGCATCAACTATCCTTAACACGTGTAAATGAGGCTATGTGGCGAAATTCTCATAAAATAATCAAATATAAGGGAGCACAAACTTTGGGCTGGATGCGCAAGTTAAACGTAATATTTACTGCCTTTTGCTTGTGTTTTCGTTTATGATATTTAGTCTTCGGTTTTTGTTTTGACGTTCACCCCAAAGGGGTTGGTACTAAACACGATGCCCATTTTGCAAGTGAACTGATAGTTACCGAACTAGATGGGCGAGGTAGTAGTTTTTAATTTTACCCTAAAGCAGCCACCCTTCGGAACGCCTTCAGTCGAATATCCTAACATGGTTTTAGGAGCTTGACGAAATATGTACTCTGTAAAATCACTAACCTTTCCGCAGTAAGCCTTCTGTTTATCAACGCGTTAAGTGTCGAAAATTTACAAAGCTTATTGAATCCACAAATAATTATTTTTGGCAAAAGCCCTGCACCCTCTACTCTAGAGATCACTTCACCACTAGATGTGACGGAATCCTTTTAGGCATGTCATCTTTCAAATTTCATGAATGTAAATGAAAACGAGTAATCCTTGATCTTATTATGGATGTCAATAAAATTGCAAAATTATAAAATTTTAAAAATATTAACATATCTAAAACAAACTGTAAGTGATTCCAAGACAGAGAAAAAAACAAAAAACTTCCGAAAGGTGTATACTATTTACCGTCCCTAGATCGGGCTAAAGCAATGTGACAACAGAGTGTATTCATAAACAAAGTGTACATGATGATACTGCTTACGAGTGATATTTTAATAGTATATATGAACTGTAACTGGACATTAACTCGCCAAAGTAGGGAATTGTGGGCTTTTCATACTTTTATGGTGACACGAGCGAAGAATGCAATACAGCACAGAGCTGCCTAGGTTAGTACCAAACCTTCAGTTTTAGGTCGACACTAGCCTATGAAAATGTAGTTTTTCACACGGGGTTTATTTTTTTAGATTGTTCAATTTCCGTGCGGTATCTGCTCATATTTCAGTCTAAATTATGCGTGGGCCTACCCACGTAAATTACAATGAAAACCGTATTTCTCGAGTTGCCAAGGATGGGTCGAGATATCAAGATATAGTACTCCCCTACATTAAATGTAAGGAAAAACACCAGGCCCGATTGCGGTTCTCCTTGACTTCGTGAGTTTTATTGTATATTTTTTTGAATTTTTAATTTATATCAATTTTTTACAAGCATTTGAAGTAATCGAAGGGAATTGTGCAAACTGCATCCTCAAATTAAAAGGATTCAGCAGCGCAGCAAATATCATTGTTAGGAGATATATATATATATATATATATAGTATATATATATATACTATATATATATATATATATATATATATATATATATATATATATATATATATATTATCATTATTATTACTAGTTCTCGATATTGGACGAATATAAGGAGGCTACGAAATAAAAACAACATTCTTGGTTTGAAAATGACCAAAAATATATTGTGTATGAACCTAGGTAAGCAAGTACCAAGTGACATTTGTTATGTTAAGTGGGGATGTCCCGAGGTGGCAAAGCCATCTCCCACCCCCCACCTTCCCCCCTACCCAGCAAGGAAAGGAACAGGCATCTTAGGTTAGGTTAGGTAGCAACCCTGTGTATATTAATTACAGTGCCGTAGGCTAGTTAAGCTAGATGAAGGGGTTCAAGAAGGCAAATTAAATTAAAAAAACAGACAGTTGGTATTCATCTCCATAAAACAAGGAGTTTTGTGAGTACAGCCCCCTTCATTTAGAGAAATATTTTATATTTTAGATTTAACGTTTTTATGCAGTTCTAGTTCCACCTTTGTTAGTTTCCACAGTTTTCTTTGGACTGTAGCCATATCTCACTTATTTGTACAAATTCTTATAAAAATAAAAATGAGCAGAAAATTAGGGGAAGGATAGTATCCCTCAAAGTATATATATATATATACTATATATATATATATATATATATATATATATATATATATATATATATATATATATATATATATATACTATATACTATATATATATATTGTGTGTGTGTGTGTGTGTGTATGTGTTATATATATATATATATGTTATATATATATTAGACGGTATATATATCATGTTTTTTAATTGTATAGCTAACCATATACCCACAAATGTGATGCATTTTATAGACACTGGTATCGAGAAAATTAATACTCCAAGTATGTTATTATTTAAACAACAAATGTTAGAATATCAAAAATAAACAAGTTCTCTCTCGTAAATAAACTGCATAGCAATTTTTTGATGAACTTCCAATTGCAATATCATTTGAATAATAAGATGAGTTCGTCTGGGAAAGTGCAATCACTCCTTTCCTCTTAATGAATATTTTATTACTGATTCCTTTTGGAATGCTTTCGTTTTCCTCCCTGCGGCTTCTTTGGTTAGAGTGGTCTGAGTTGATAAAGACTGCTTGCAGGAGGATATTGAAAGGAATGTTAGTGCTTGCAAGTCTTTACGTTTTCACTCATCATTCTTTACTGTTTCTGTGTGATTCTTGTGGCATTTTGGTTTAGAAGCGGATCCTTCTAAAAGGTCTATTTTTCATGGCCTTGTAGAGCTTGTGAATTTAACATGTCTATAACGTGGTCCTTTAGTAAATCTGTTCCATAAACTTGTGCAATCATTGCTTCAATGTTGCAGTCCCGTGGGGGGGGGTGTTGCTATCAGTGCACCCCACGCGGTGCACTATAGGCATTACGTAAAGGTTTTTTGCAGCGTCCTTTCGGCTCCTAGCTGCAACTTCTTTCATTCTTTTTTTGTACTTCCATTCTTATTCTCTTCCTTCCATCTTGCTTTCCACCCTCTCCTAACAATTGTTTCGTAATGCAACTGCGAGGTTTTTCTCCTGTCACAACTTTAAAACCCGTTTTACTCTGTTTCTCCTTCAGCTCAAAATAACCTCATATGTCCCAGCACTTGACCTTTGGCCTAAATTTTATATTCCATTCATTCAATGTTGCAGTGACTTAAGGGTTGCATTGGAGTCCTTTGCTGTGCATAATTATGTTATCTGAAGGAAGTTCTTCCTTCGTTTCTACTAAACTGATGTTTATGTCAGTATCCCTTGAAGGCATTTCAGTTGTAGTTTTTTGTATTGCCGTTGTTAATTTCATTCAAACCGAAGCCCGGTCTGAAGTTCTAGGTGTTTTTTCCTTTAGTTTCTGCTACTAAGTCTAGGGTGGCCTCCAGGTGCCAGAAGACGTCAGTTCAAAGTCTCCCATGAGGACAAAGAAAGGATTCATAATAGCAGTTAGTGCCTTGGGTGGTTACTGTTCTCACGTGGAGGCAGCGAGGATACTTACCCTCTCTGGGGGGCCTAAACCTTGATCAGAAAAGAGATTTTAACATAGAGTTACTGCCTCCTTGTTTTACAAACAAATGTAAGCATTGGTGATCGTTGCAGCGTCCCTTCGGCCCCTAGCTGCAACCCTTTCAATCCTTTTGCTGTAACTCCATTCATATTCTCTTTCTTCCATCGTCTTACTTTCCACCTTCTCCCAACAATTGTTTCAACATTGTTTTCAACGCTGGGTGACCTCATAGGTCCCAGCGCTTGGCCTTTAGCCCAACTTTTATATTCCAATATAAGCGTTGCTGAAACTTGCGACGCTTAAGAGTTTTGTTGGAACGCCGATGGATCACGTGACGACACTGCGCCACCGGTGCAAGGAAGCAAATTTTTGTTGAGCGAATTCCCGTTCCATGCTGTTTTTCTTGTTACATATTGTTTTACGTGTCAGACTATTAATTATTTATTTTCACTAACGACTGAAGGCAGATATTCATTCTGACATTAGTCAGACAGTGTTAGAGGAGCGAAGTTACCCTACATAGGCTAATCACGGTACTATTTTTCATTATGGTTTTCTTAGTGTTTTCTCATGTACATAGTAGCAAACTGATAAGTCCTTTAATATTACCACGTTAGTATCATTATTATCCAACGTCATGTTCACTAGTTCTGTTTGTGACGCCAGTTTAAGTAACCATAAGTCAACCGTCAGTCCTACATATGAAAAAAAACAAACTGCCAAGATAGAGGAAATTCTCGCTCGGTTGACCAAAAATGGCCCAAGATTTATTTGATTCAGAACTGACTGGCGGTGGCGATGAAGCAACTCCCAAATATTTTGTCTTTGATATTTTGTCAGAAAGTTTGGTCCGCGTGTCGGGGAAAATATCTTTAAAATAGAAAACGGAATTATTTCCGTGTTATATCTGTTGGTTCGAATGCATACTCGGAATTATATATTATATATATATATATATATATATATATATATATATATATATATATATATATATATATATATAACGTATGTATGTATAAATATATAAATGTATAAGCTATATATGTATGTGTGTATATATATGTGTATATACTTAATCTTTATATAGTCAATTCAGAATGCTGGCAGAAAACCGGAAGCTAGACAGTGCTATCTGCCGCTTTATCTTTCATGAAAATCGTGCACTTGTTACTATTTCAGTCAAACGGAAAGGAAGTGTATTTCTAACCTTTGCATTTCCACGTGTATTTTTGAGATGCGATTAAAAAAAAAAAAAAGAGAATGTCTGGTAGCAAGGACGTTTAGATAGAAGGTGTATTTTATAAGGTATTGAGTCATACGTGAAAAGTCAATATTGTTATTGATATTAATGCAGAAATTTAATGAAATGCGGTTGATCATACAGTAGTCAGTGTCGTCTAGCGTGTGAAAGATTCTTTTAATGTAATTATGTAAGAATTTAAGGTACTTATGATCACGATACTGAAAACATTATAAGGAGGATTGCACTTTCGGTGGTTCTGGTAACTATGAAAGAATTTCGTGCTTGGCGACTGGAATGCAAAAGTATGCAAATGAGAGTGTTTGTGTGATGTTAGTAGGTTTAATAATTGCCGAAGTGTACTGAGAGCAGAGTGATATTTGTGAAGGAGTTTTCTGAGTGTGCATTAATGTAGTACGAAGAGAAGAAACACAGGATGCTGATATGTTTAAGAACGGGAGATTTCCGTAGGGGGGTTAGTGCCGTCAGTGCACCTCATGCGGTGCACTGTAGGCAACCCCTTTACGTTCCTTTTACTGTACCTCCTTTCATATTCTCTTTCATACATCTTACGTTCCACCCTCTCCTGACAATTATTCATAGTGCAACTGCGAGGTTTTCCTCCTGTTACGCCTTTCAAACTTTTACTGTCAATTTCCGTTTCAGCGCTGAATGACCTCATACGTCCCAGTGCTTGGCCTTTGGCCTAAGTTGCATATTCAATTCAATTCAAGAACAGGAGGCAGTATTTGTTTAGGAATGGGAAGGACAAAAGCTGGTAGTGTCAGAGGTATCTAGGGTGGCCTCATTGAGTTAAGGAAAATATAACACCCATAGTATCAGAAAGACAATGGGGATGAATGAAACAATATAAATTTGTTATGCATGGGTTATATAAGAAAGACTGAATGGGGCAGGAGAAAATTTTGTGATAACGAGTGCGCCTGGGCTAGAATTGGAAACAAATGAAAGTGAAAGAGGGTTTTTCTGATAAAGTCTGAATCTTCGCCTTGCAGTCTTCAGAGAAAATGAGAGGATGGTTGTGCTATGAGATTTTAATGCAAAGGTAGGTGGTATAAAGGGATGGTAATGGCAGACATGGAGTTCTTGGAGTACATGAGACTAGAATCATGTGGGAGGATGTTTGGGAAGGAGCTTGAATGTTAGAGATACAGGGTTCCCAAGGAAAAATACTGTATCTACAAGTACACTTGAGATAAAGAAAGTGGTGGGGAAAAAGAGTTTGTTAGATGATGCATTAGTTCTTAGTAGATGGAAGACGAAGTTGATGGATGCTTGGTGAGCAGAGGAGTGGCTGGAGGTATATCTGATCATTATTTGTTTGAAGCAATAGTTAAGATATATATATATATGGAAGTTCACAATGAACAGAAATGGGGTGACAAATGTAGTTGGAAGGATATTCAAGACAACTGAGTTGATAAGGAGGAAGCATGGAGACCATATAGGAAAAATTTATGAAAAGTGAGCTAGGGTAGAGACTCAGAGATTGTAGGAAAGTATGGAAATTCTTCAGACTTTCAGGCTTGGGCCATAGATTTGACAGGAAGTGTTCGTGATTTTGGAAGATGGGAAGATTAAATTAAAAAAAAGTTAACTCAAGCATGTATAAAGAATGGAAGTTAACAGGTTGTCGAAAATTTTCTAGTTTGGAAGTGATATAAGGAAGAAGAAAGACAGAAAGGGCTGGACAGATGACATAAAAGAGGTAATGTACAGGAGGAGTCTTAATATCAAGACTTGATTACTCCTTCAGCTACATTTTTCACCCCTTTCTCTCCAACATTAGTGCCATCAGTGCAACTCATGTGGTGCACTGTAGGCATTACTTAAGGGTCTTTGCTGCGTTTCTTCGTCCCCTAGCTGCAAACTCTTTCATTCCTTTTACTGTACCTCCGTTCATATTTTCTTTCATGTGACTTTCCACCCTCTTACCAATTGTTTCATGGTGAAACTGGTAGGGCTTCCTCCTGTTACATCTTTCAAACTCTCGTACTGTCAATTTCCCTTCCAGCGCTGTATGACCTCATAGGTCCCAGTGCTTGGCCTTTGGCCTAAATTCTATATTCTATTCTCTTCTCTCCAACGTTATTAGATATACCTCAGCAAGAGAACATTTGAAAGAGAGGAGTAAATGGCAAAGTATGTTTGGGGGGTTCGATGTATTGCTGATGAGCCCTCCGTGAAAATGTATAAGTTGACTGATGCTGTGGAAGTATTCTGCATAGAGGGTTCATCCACTATTCGGCCGTATAAGTGTGAATGTGGCAATGATTACTGTCTTTATTCCGGAATCCATTCCATGCCAGGAGATACTAAAATATATATATATATATATATATATATATATATATATATATATATATATATATATATATATATATATATATATATATATATATTATATATATATGTATATATATACATATATATATATACAGTATATGTGCGTATGTATACACGAAGAGGTTGGTGTATTCATATGCACGCATTGATATAAAAAGCATACACTCGCCACATTTTGCCTAAGCAGACTAAATGAAAGGCCCGGCAGATCTACGCATACAAATGCTGGCAGTCGCCTCATTCATAATTCAGGGACAAAATTTGTAGCGAATGTAAAGTTTGATCACTGAATGACACCGAAGGAAAGGAATCGGAGGAAAAAACCCCTGACGAATACTAAACGCATTTCCATTCTCATTTATGAATCATAAGCCGTTGGCGGCTTCAGCGACACTGTCACTTGAGCGTTATTTATGCATGGAAGTGTGGCACCTGAGCTGATCTAATGCCACTCTGCCGCGCCGGCACTCATCTAGTGCACGTACGCGTGCCAGGTGTGATTTGTACGACGACATTTCCATTTTTCGTCGGGGAATGCTAATTGCCATAATTGGCGTCGTCTTTCTCCACGGGGATGTCTTTTGTAACCTGACGAAGGAGGAGGCATTTTGCAGGGCGATGCCCACAACGCCCCCAGCGCGCATGCCTTCTCTTTTAGGCTCTGTCTGGTTGGGAGTCGCGACGCCCATTCACTACTATGGAAATACTACACTCACACATACTGCACACACACACACACACACAAACACACACACACACACACACTGGGAAATACTACAGTGAACGTGGGAAAATGAAATCGCACGTTGCCAGCGTATGACGACTTCTGCTTTTTTCTACGCACGCGGTTTTTCTCCTCTCGCCCTTTCGTTTTTGGGCGGACGGGTGTGCAGGCCGAAAACATCAGCTGGCTTAAAATCGCCCACCCATTTTTCTTATCGCAAACGGCCGCTCCTGATAACAGGTATCTCAAATTAGGACGGCTTTTTTCCCGGCAGAGAAAAACCGGCAACAAGGCCGTGGACCTTCGGCTCGCAAACTTTTTTTTTTTTTCCCTGCCTCAATTTTTTTTTCCCTCCACGAGAACGTCAAAGCCTGGCTGGGCTTCGAATATTTGCATGTATACATTTTAAAGTTGCAGGACCCTTTGGGCGCTCCTAGTTGAAGTGGGCCTCTCCCTCTCTCCCTCCCTCCCTCCCCTCCCTCTCCCCAACAACCCCCCTTCACACCCTTTGACACACTCCCTCCTTCCCCCACCCCTTCCACGCCCATACCACCTATCACCCTTTTTTCCGCTTTTGTTTTGGTCGTTTTTCCTCTTCCTCCTCCTGTGGAGTAAGCGGTTTATTCACTTACTCGAGTGAAAGAAAGCTCGCTTGATAAAATGGGCCGGTTCTGTTTGTTTCTTTCACTATTTAGATAACAAATCTTGACTTAGGTCTTCATATTTAGAGTGTTTGAATGACTTTCCCTTTCGCTGCTAGAGACTTTGGAGGTTTTTGTTTCGCTTTTCCGATAGGACCAGGCACAAATACACAGATAGGCCTACAGAGAGACAGGGAGGTTGATTGATTGATTTTTGAATAACTTATCTGGTGTGACAAAAAAATTATTGAATAGAAAGAGAGAAAATTTATATTAAAAATAAGCATACATGTAAGTCTCTACTCAAGCACACACATTATATATATATATATATATATATTATATATATATATATATATATTATATATATACATACATACATATACATATACATATATATATATATATATATATAACATATTAACAGATATAAAGTTCAAAAGCAGAGAACACTACACTGAATGAAAAAGAGAACAGGCATAGTAAGAGAGAGAGAGAGAGAGAGAGAAACTATTTCATTGTCAGCTTAAAACGTTTGAGATACGTAGCGGGCAATTAGCTGTAGAGAAAAAAAAAGGGGGGGCGTCCACTACGGAGTTGTGTGTTTAAGGCTATCGTTTTGTCACTGCCGATGCGCTTGCGTCCTTTTATCTTTTTATTTAATGTCATTCTTCCGGGGAGGGAATATATATCTTAATTTTAATTGCAAATTGGCCTGTGTATGTATGTGTATATATATATATACATGTGTATGTATGTATATATATATGTGTATGTATGTATGTGTTTATATATATCATAAACATTTTAATTACAAATTGGCCTATGTATGTATGTGTATATATATATACATGTGTATGTATGTATATATATGTATGTATGTGTGTATGTATATATATTATAAACATATATATATATATATATATATATATATATATATATATATATATATGTTTATAATACACATACATACACAAGCCAGTTTGCAATTAAAATTAAGATATATATTCCCTCCCCGGAAGAATGACATATATATATATATATATATATATATATATATATATATATATATATATATATATATATATATATATATATATATATATACATACATATACACCCATGAGCCAGTTAGCTGATGTTGGATGATCCATACCTTTTGAAGTCTATTTTATAAGTCAGAACTGTGTGATGGACATCTGAGGCATTAGAAAATCAGTAAATTATCCAGAGGTGAAAAATGTATATATTTTAGATGTATACTTTAACTAGCAGAAGTTTTGTTTTACTTCAGATAGATTGGCATACCACAGGTCTATAAAATCTTCTGCACCATAATCATTTAACAGCTTTTCTAGTGATTTATACCGGATTTTTAAAGGCGGGATGACACTGATGAGCGTGCACATAAAATATGTGCATAATCAACTGTAGCCATTTGCGTATTCAAGTATGCAAGTTATTCTAAACTCTTTGACAATGCAGCCGTGCTTTTATAATGCTATTCATACATTCTAATTGTTCATTGTACCGGAATACCCCACAATTACTTCTGAATTACAAAAACAGACGTTAGTTATGGCATTAGCCTACATTTGACAATGAAAAAAAACTTTGTTTATGTTTACAAACAAACATTATGTTTTACATAACAGCTTGTGGATGAAACCTTCATTTGGCGTTCTTCTGACTGTTTTTATAATGTCAGCGAGTCATATGCTCGTCCATGATTTTGTGTCACAGAAACTCAGTAATTGTTCGTGTCATTTTCTGGGCCAAAAGATCCTGCTCCTACATTATCAACTTCTTCTTCATTCATCTTATTCTCACAGTTTTGCAAGAAGCGTGACTGGGTACAGACTATTCCCTTTTCTTTACACTGACGTCAGAACAGTTTCACGCCTTGCTGTTGTTCGAGAAAAATTCTAATAATTTCCTGGTACTATTAATGTTTCTTCGTTTTACTTATGTTACAATCGGTCTTTCTGAAGGGCCGAGCACAGGAGATTGGCATCTTTGGAGGACATATGGTGATAGAAGACCTATGTGGAATTGCTCTTTTAACATGCAAAACCCCTCCTGTGTCTGCATCCTCCTGAGAACTGGTTAGAGTCTTCGCTTTAGCTCTAGCGTCTTCTGTAACCTTGAAACACAAGTAACTCAGTGTAATAGACATGGTTTACTACCCAATTTTCTTGTCATGTTTGGTTCTCTCCACTGGGTAGTAGTGAAGTTGATATGTTTTATGTTACTGGTTACAAACGACATTAGCCTTCACCAGTGTTCGAGTTTTTGTCCTGGTATTAATTTGAATGAGATAAATTCTTGTACCTGCACCTCATATTCTTCCTAGCCTATTTGATTGACATTTGCTGCACAGCACACCGAAGCCCCTAATGCGTTCTGATTGCAGGCATTATCACTTGACAGAAAAGCTTTATTAATTTGAATGAGATAAATTCTTGTATCTGCACCTTATATTCTTCCTAGCCTATTTGATTGACATTTGCTGTACAGCACACCCAAGCCCCTAATGCGTTCTGATTGCAGGCATTATCACTTGACGGAAAAGCTTTTTAGAGGTTAGGAGGGGTTTTTCGCTCTTCATCTCTTGTATGACACTATTCATCACTGATGCGTTCTGGTGGCCTTTGCATGTCATCAGTAGGTGCCGCCTTGTCTTCTAATTTTCTTCCTTGATGCTGCCTTGTATGATTGTTTTTCTAGGGTGTCCCAGTCGTCTTCTAAATAACACTAAAGGCTGGCACCAGAAATATTTCAGAACTTCCTTTAGGTTGAGTTTCCTTTATAAAGCAACATGGACCATGTGGCCAAATAAGGTGTTGTAATTCTTTAGAACCACTACTTGATTAATGGATATCTTTTCCTCCCTCTTAATTGACATTGTCAGATGTCTTAAGATTTCTCTTGAGGCACCGGACAGGTTCCTCACCTGCCTTTATGTGTGAATGGAACCCCTTCCAGTATCTTCAGTCGTCCTTCTCAGTTACTGCAGACAATCCTCTACTGTAGCTCAGTAGTGAAGGAGTAGCAATAGACTGATATAGAAATTTTTATGCTATTGTCTGTTCCATTGTATGAAGTTCAATATCATCATTGCCCAATGTAGACGTTAATTTTACAAATTTACCAGTCATTTTAGTCTTTTTCAGCCTTATGGGGTCAGTGAGGAGAGCGCAGCATGTGTAGTCTTAAACAGAAGCCTTTAGGGCTATTGTTTTGCAGACTGTTTCAAATTTATCTTCCTTCGTAGGCCGTGGAATTTTGCTGTTGCTGTAATGCACTACAGCAGCAATCAGCTTGTAAGGTACACACAGGTTTCTGGAGAAAATGATCTGACCTTCTCATTTGATAAATCATGCAGGCAGAAATGTGGTTACAGGAGGTTCGTCAAGCATGCGACCAAGACCTAGCTTCAGGTGACGAGTGACACATAAGCATGTGACTGTGATGGCACTCTGTGATTGGTTGCCAAACCAGGCAGCTAAATCTGGGTTTTGCAGTGCGGCTTGGAGCTTACATGGCTTCCCCCTCGAAAGAGACAAAGAAAAGGAATGTACAATTGGCAGGTGCCTATTACCATACTGTGGATTTTATAGTGATATAAAGCATATTAAAAGTCAGTATTTTCAGTTGAATGTATGGCTACTCCTCATCCTTACGGGGCTGAAAGTGAATGGGATACTGATACAGTGCTCGGCCTCAGAGGAATGTAGTGTTTTACAAATGATATATTGAATGTGCAACTGTCCCGCATCCTTAATAAGATGATGCTGTTTGGAATGAGTGTGGTACTAGGTCACAAAAAAATGCAAAACAGAATGTGAATGACATGTATGGGTATGCTGTGATAATATATAGTACAAACGTTCCACATTCGTCTAGGTAACTTTCAGAATGTTGATAAGCTACTAAATTTCAATTTAAAAAATGAAATTTTCTCAACAACGACAGTATAAAGGGACATTATAATATATACACACAGACACAAAACTGTTCCACATCCTTACTTGGTGTTTAGCTTTCCAGGATACCAATAAGCTTCTGGGTTGGCATTTATGTGAGACAACCTCTGTTTAAAGGTCGAGTTTATATGGCAGATGACTCTGAGAGGATGATGGTGGGCTTTGGTCATCTTGTGAGTGGGGTGAATTGTAGCCTGTCATTGGTGACCCAGTCCTCGTGTCCTATATCTTCATATTTACATTTATGGACAGGGTAAAGTCCTCTATTTAAGGAAGTTAGAGGAGATTTGCGGAAATCATTCTGAAGGAAAATGAGTTGGCAAATGCTCAGATGACTTGGGGCATAGTTTTCGTTCTGTTGCATCGTTAATGGTTTCCAGTGATTTTTTTGAGTCTTGAGATTTCTTTGACTGTTTAGGTAGCATCGTTGGCAGGGGAGAATTTGCCTGGGACACAGATGGTTTCGCTGAATACCATTTCTGCAGATGTCCTGATCACATCTTCAGGGTTAGTGCATAGGCTGAGGAGGATCATGGGTAGTTACCACTTCCAGTTGGACCCACTGCACATTGCGATGAGTTCAGCATTGAAAGAATGGTTGGGTATTTCTGCCTTGCCATTTGTGGTGAGGTTATAGGCAGTAGTGTCACAAATTTAACTGTTGTACTTCTGGGGTGGGGGGTGGCGTGTGCTGGTACCACGATGAGGAGGGGGTGGCATGTGCTGGTATCACAGGTTTGTCCTGTGGTGCCAAAGGGGATGTCTTCCCACCTTAGGTTTGTTATAAAGGTGCGATAGTCTCTTGTTTTGGTGTGTCTGATTCGGGTATCATTGACACTGTGAGTGACTGTGAGCAGTTTTACATGAAAGTGCAACAGAGCCAGGCTACCCGATTTTTTTTTTTTTTTTTTGGCAACAGTCATTAACAAAAGAAAAGTTGGGTGGAGCACATACTGTCTACATATGTTGGTGTAATTATTTATTAGGAGGGACAGAACTCAGAGCCTCATGGCTGTTGCTTCCTCTTGAGAAGCAAGGGAGAAGTGGCTAAGCAATTTTGAATTTTTTTTTTACATTTGTGCAAAATGGTGGTTAGTGCTGGATTGTTATTCCTAACCAAGGTTCGAACCTTAGCATTGGGGAAGTGTTTCTTCTATACATTCAATCCCGAATTCGAACTTGCTATCAATAAATGCCAGCATTCGGATTTTCAGCTTACAGTGGAAAAATTGCCCACAGCGCTTCAGCGTAATTATCCTAACATGCAAAACCAAACATGACCGAAATTGTTACATTTATGGCGAGGTATGTCACTCCCGCAATTGCCCTATTTATTAGAAGTTCTGGAGGCAATCAAATGAGTAAAGTTAATGCTTGTAAATTAATGAGTAAAGTTAATGCTTATACATTACTGAGTGAGGTATTTAAGTCACGGAATGTAGTTTATAACTTTTCTTTGACGACGTTTCCTAGGAAACAATTATCGCAGTTAAAACAGAAGATGCCCTGATAATTTCCCTGCAGGGAGATAGAAAAGGCCACTAAGGTTTTTATTGTTTTTTTTTTTTTTGCCTCGTGCAAAAGTGATTTCTTTGGTAGTTGTGATCCGCGTTGTTAGGATAGTGTGCATTTTGAATTAGAATCCGTCAATTATTCCATCAGTCGCTCCTTTATTCACCTGCTGATCGGTGGAAAGTCCACACACAGAGAGAGAGTAGAGGGGGCGTTAGGGAGGAAAAAGAGGGTAAAAGTGAGGGAGAGTTGGAGAGAGAGAGAGAGAGAGAGAGAGAGAGTTTATCGGTTGTCATTCAGAGTTTTCCTGTGTAGCGCTGGGTTGGTCAGCTAGCGTATATATATATATATATATATATATATATATATATATATATATATATATATATATATATATATATATATATATATATATATATATATATGTGTGTGTGTGTGTGTGTGTGTGTGTGTGTGTGTGTGTATTTGTGTATATAATGTGTGCATGGTCGTATGTACATTTGTGTATTTTGCATGTGTACATACAAGTGAAAACACTTATTTAACAACAATTACGTATAGAATAGACTATAAACAATTAACAAACTGCAGACTCTCCAAAAAGTAGTTGGAACTTACACACAGAGATGCGGCAGCAATTTTCCAGCAGCGTATGACCGCAACACTGATTGACTGATTGATTTAGCGCTGAAAAGAGAGACAAAAACTGGAACAAGAAACGTCATATCTTTGAAATGTTGCGCCTTGGACGCACAAGTTTAGCTTTGATGTTCTCTAAATTGTTTCATTTTTGTGACAACTGCTTCAGCAATGCTTGGTTTGGTAACTGACCTAACTTTTATTTTCTATTTTCAGAAGGCACTTTCTCGTCCACTCTTCCTTTGAGCGCAAGAGGCCCTGTAACACCCAACAAGCCGCCTCGTGTTAGATCTGTTGTGGAAATCTGTCATCACTGAAAGGTAGAGTTCATTATATTGACCGTTGAACTTCCATAAGAGTTTGCTGAAAGTGATCAGTAGATTCCATATATTGTATATGTATATATATATATATATTATATATATATATATATATGTGTGTGTGTGTGTGTGTGTGTGTGTGTGTGTGTATGTATGTATGTATTTCATTAGCTGAAATAAAGTATCCCTCTTGGTAAGCCAGTGATATATATACCGCGGAAGTCTGTAGCGATTATTGGCTAAACTTGAGTAGAAACATGTAGGCCTATACAGTATTACTGATCAAGTCACCTATCACCTATCGAACGAAGCTAGTGTAATTATTTTTATGGAGATTTCTCTGTCTGGAACGAAGAGTGATTCCTGATGATGTCTTTTTGGCATTACTTTTTCTATAACTGTAAAAACAAAATACCTGTGAATACATTATCCTAATATTATAACCATACAGTTATGATAAAGGAATTACAACGTTTCTTTGTCAAGGGTAAGACAAGGTAATTAAGGGAGCCAGTGATTTTGAATTTTATTACGTTTGATATTTAAGTCTATTTATAAAAGCAGGTAACTAAGAAATACAAATCAATTAGTTAACGTTTCGTCAAAATGAAGACGAGGGAATATTGATTGATTGATTATATCTATTAAAACTGGCGTCAAACAGAACACAAAACAATTAGCGGACATTTCTTGAAAATTGCGATCTAATCTTAAATTATAGGAAACTACTCTCCTGGTTTGCTAAACGAAATATCAAATTCTTTGAAGTGTTTCACAAATATTTTAATAAAAAAAAAAGGGGTAAATGGAAAAACGAATGTAAAATGGTAAAAATTCTATAAAAGGGAGGGGCACTGAGTGACCTCTCTGAACACCTTTTTAACCTTTTTTTTTTTGGGGGGGGAGGGGATGGGTGTTGGGGTGGTGCCTTGGTCAGGGTGTGGGGGGAGAGAAAAGAAGTTCAAATAATGAAAATAGAAAACCAAAGATAGAAATAAAAAAAAAATGAAAACGAAAACTCAAGGGTAGACATCACGACGCATTAACAAAGAAAGTGGAATGTAACGTAAGCGCATTTCTGACAAACGTTTGATACGAAAAAAAAAAAAAAAAAAAAAGTTTGACAGGAAAAGAACGGGACGGTAATCATATTCGGGAACGAGTGGTTATAACAAAGACGAGAGAGGAATACGACCACCTCCACGGTTTTAGAATGTCATGTCTGGGATAAACAATAATTGTTCTTCCGTGTCAGAGTCTCTTCGTGCTATTTGCTAATCACGTCGGAGCTGTGTACTCAGTGCCTCGTCCTGGAAAAAGCTGGAAATGCTGGAAATAATGGGAAGTCGCTTCGGATGTTGTGTGTGTGCGTGTGTGAGAGACGTGTTCTCTCTCTCTCTCTCTCTCTCTCTCTCTCTCTCTCTCTCTCTCTCTCTCTCTCTCTCTCTCTCTCTCTCTCAAACTAAAAGCAGGTTTGGATGTTTATGAAGCAACGTCTCTCTCTCTCTCTCTCTCTCCTCTCTCTCTCTCTCTCTCTCTCTCTCTCTCTCTCTCTCTCTCTCTCTGTTGGATATGTATGTAGGAACCTTTCTCTCTCTCTCTCTCTCTCTCTCAAATTAAAAGCAGGTTTGGAAGATTATGAAGCAACGCCTCTCTCTCTCTCTCTCTCTCTCTCTCTCTTCTCTCTCTCTCTCTCTCTCTCTCTCTCTCTCTCTCTCTCTCTCTCTCAAATTAAAAGCAGGTTTGGGTTTGGTGATTATTAAGCAACGTCTCTCTCTCTCTCTCTCTCTCTCTCTCTCTCTCTCTCTCTCTCTCTCTCTCTCTCTCTCTTCGAACTAATTTTAGATATTCTTAACATCTTTTCTCGTTGTCTCTGTTTCTCTCGAAGCAAGTCTTAGATATATGTTTAATGGCCCCTTTCAAAATAATTATTTTGATGCATGAAGTAACCCCCCACACCATCTCTCTCTCTCTCTCTCTCTCTCTCTCTCTCTCTCTCTCTCTCTC
>JANJGK010008942.1:0-24187 GCA_039081455.1 Macrobrachium rosenbergii
TTTGGTCTGGGACTTCTAGCCTCGAACAGGCCTCAGTGAGCCCAGAGCTGATTTGAATTAAAGAGAAAAAAAAAAGCCTCGGGAGAAGCCGTCACCTGTAGGGGCAGGAGCGAGCTAGGGAGCAGATCTCAGAGAGACTTCCGTCTTCTGTTGTGTCTCTTTCTCTCTGTCTCTTTCTCTGTTCCAGTTCCAGTTCCCAGAAGAGAGGCAACAGGAATTCCTCCTCCTCCTCCTTCTTCTTCTTATTCTTCTTCTCCTCCTCCTTGAAGGACTCTGAGGCTGATTCCATGGAATGAAGATGGACGGGGGTCGGGGAGGTTTTATGTGTGATGACGTCATCAAAAGAGAGTGATTATTAATAACAGAAGAGACTATAATAGAGAATGATGACCCCAGAGAAGGCAGTTGGAAAGAAGAGCCCTCAGAGACTCTCTCTCTCTCTCTCTCTCTCTCTCTCTCTCTCTCTCTCTCTCTCTCTCTCTTCCACCAGGGCAGTGCCGATGCCCCAGAATTCCACTACTCAATACCCAGAATTCCCCTGAATACCCAGAATGCCCCAGAAGTCCCCTGAATGCCCCGGAAGTCCCCTGAATACCCAGAATGCCCAGAATACCCCTGACAATGTGTGTATTGGTATAATGTTCTTTGTGGACTTTTCATGATGAAAAATAAAATTTTTATCAAAACGGGGAACACGGCCCGGGGGCGGGGGGGGACTTTTGAAAAGCTTGAGGCGTCGATTTGTGGTTTTGTTCTTCATATTTTCGTGTAAAGTTGTTATGGCGGACAGAGAAAAGGGGTATGTGCCCACAGGGGCTGAAACTACCCCTGTTTGTGCTCCCTCCTGGGTAGAGATGACGTGCCAAATCCATGACTGGTGCCCCACCACCACCCCCAGCCTTACAGTGACTTATCATTTAGGCAAAAACAGCGTATTTAAAGCAATTCACGATGGTTAATTGCTTTGCTCCAAGGCACAGAAGTTACCAGACGCTTTGCAAACCTGGACCTAGACCTACCTACTGTATAGGTTCAGTGTCGAGGCCTGAAATCGCCATCATTATCTTTCTATTTGAACGAGTGTGCCGAGAGAATGGTGAATAATTCATTAATTTGTGAATAGTTCAATGAATAATTCATTAACTGATGAATGATTCAAAGAGGAGTGTTATTCAGCCTCTGAGGCAGGAAAAACAAAATAAAAAGTTAGTGAGGTTTACGCTTAACAAATTGGTGTAGATTCGATTTCACTTATTAAAATATATATCACTGTAATCCTGATTCAATCCTCTTTCTTGTAAACTATATTTACAAAGTCTAACACCGGAAATCAACGAGATATTAAGTACGAAAGTCGAAAAGTAGCCGCAGTCAGCTGACTGAGTTAGACCGTTAAGATTCTCGACCACGTAATAAAGACCAATATGTCTAATGGCCTCATGCTATTCTCGCCCTTATTCCTTCGGTTAATAAGACCGCCTTCTGATCTTCAGGGTCTGTTGGGTTACGCCTTTATGACTCCTCTAATGTCTCTATGCGGTAACTTCTTGTCCTTTAATTGATTTCAAGGGGTTTCTTCCCTCTCTCTCTCTCTCTCTCTTTTTCTCTCCTTTCTCTCTCTCTGAAATCATGAGTCGCATGTTGGAAAACGGAAAATACTAGAGAGAGAGAGTGAGTTCTCATTCTGAACTAGGCCTATGTCAGTAGCACAGCGTATACAAAGCGTCTCCGAAACCTTTGACAAACGAGAATGACATGATTGAAATATATAATATATATATATATATATATATATATATATATATATATATATATATACATATATATATATATATATATATATTATATATATATTTTATGAAGTTGTTTCATATCCAAATTTTATTGAATAAAAGAATTCAATCATTCTCACCATAAACTACGAAATTACTTTTTGATTTTAAATTCGTGGATGAAATTACAAAAAATCATTGACCATTTTTTCGAAGTTACTTGAATGTTGTGCAGGGATTCGAACGCTGGTGACACCTGACTTTGTGTCTGAGGTCGGTTTTAACCACCAATATTTATTCCCATTAATTTATTATTATTATTATTATTATTTATGTCAAGTCTGCTTATGTCCGTCACTTTCTCCCCCTCCCCCATTATGCACTCAAAAGCGTTTTTGTCTCCTCTTTATGGCAAGAATTCCCCCAAAACTATTTGTTACGTGACTTGACAATTGACTTGTGATTGTTAAAAAAGCTTTGCCCCAAACACCCCCCCCCCATAATCATTTGTTTCTGATAAAAAAAAAATCCATCAATAAACATGAGTAAAGATGTAATGGTGTCTAAATGTTTGTCAAAATTCTAAAAAACCTGAGAATAATTATGGATGAATGATGACGACAATAATTCCCCCAATTAATACTGTCATTCACAGTTCATCCTCAACGTGAATAAAGAGAGAATGATAATAAGAGTCCTGACAAAACTGCGAATAATGATGAATGAAGAAGCAGGTGATTCATGTATATATAAAGAATATTCATTCAAGAATGTTGAGGCAACAAAAAATGGCTCGTGGAAAAATAAAAAAGGTAGTTTCCCTCACCTGAATGTGAGAAGTTCCTTCCTGTCTCGTCTCTTCTCATTCGAGTAGAAGAAAGTGAGATGCGTCAATCCCTTGACCAGCCGGGGTCATCAACAAGCGGTGGGGGGGGGGGGGGGCGGCAATGTTGGAAGGACTATGCCCGAATTTGCGATTGAAGTGGTCTCGAGGATGACAGGAGTCGCCTCATGGTCACTTCGTAGAAACATTGACGTCATTCTTCCCTCTCGATCCTCCCTGTCACGACATTGCTGCTTCCTCACTCAGTAACACCATCATCACCAAGATTATCAGAAGCGGCTCACTGTCATCAGTATCACTATCATCTGACAGCGAAACATCTTCAAAAAGAGCTGGACCTCTGCCACAGAAGCCACTGATGCCCAGACAGATATTCTTCCCCTTTTGCTTTTTTCCCACACTATCCCGGGGGACGGGCCCCCGGCCACAAACACACTGCCACATAATCTACGTTGTCTCAACTCAATACAGCAGCAATACTGTTGCTCGATGACTGATAATATCCTCGTCCTTAGCGATAAAGTTGAAGGAACGCGGAAAGGACTTCCACGGTGACACAACAATAACAAAAGCACTGGTTGCCAGTTGGCCTGACACTCACAGCACCACGTGTCCCCAAGTAACAACAATTCTTTACAACGGCCCCAGAAAAGTGCTTCTCAGAGCAGCTGGCCCCCCACTTCATGGCGCCTAACAATATTATCGATGAAGAAATTGACTCTCCAGAAGCAGGTGAGTTGTGACTTGCGTCAGGGAAAACTCTTTCAGTTAAGAGCAATTCTCGACCGTGATAAAGGCGGCTCACGGCGTTATTCTTTATCCACATTTTTAATTAATGAGTGTTTGAGGAAGGAATCCTGGTCCTGCCCGAATTTCGATGGAAGTCACGCATAACACGTTTCTCGACTTATGGACACGTACGTATGATTGTTGTCATCATTTAGGGAAGAATTATTTTTGAGTTTGGAGAGAGAGAGAGATTCCACTGTAGTCTGACCATACATAACCCGGTTCCTATATTCATTTACTTGCAGGTTCAAGAACTAAGCCATTCTCCAACTGTCCAAGAAGGAAACTACTTTTACCTGCTCAGCTGGTCACTGTAAGGATAATAATAATAATAATAAATAATTGTGTCAATTAGTGAGAGAAGGCAGGTCATGATAGAGTAGAGGGGAGCCTTTTAGGCCGATGTGATTCTTCCTCCTCCTTCGTCCATCGGCTGGTTTTCATAACAAGGAAGCCCTCTTTCTGCAGAGTGTGGGCGTGTGTGGGTGTGGGAAGATGTTGGTTTGTGTGGGGGGAAAAGGGTTGGGCGGCAAAAGGCTTCAAGGATGATTCAAAATTCAAAACGAACTGACGACTATCTTAATTAACGTCTCCAGTTCTGTTCACATCGCTTGATTGGCTCTGACTTTTCGGCTGGAGTCCGTCAACCGTAGCATGAGGCGATCCTTAATTCATTATATCCTTTCGTACTTCAGTCCTTAAGTGTCAGTCACTTCATTATTCTCCGTCACTTGGCACTTACAAAAAGTGCCGTCATCACTACTTTAGTTAAGCTGAAGTCAGGATCGGAGTCCTGCACACGAACGCAAGTGGCTGTCTCCTACGTTACATTTCCACTGACCGATCTCTCTCTCTCTCTCTGGACACTTAGAACATCTCTCTCTCTCTCTCTCTCTCTCTCTCTCGTCTTCTCTCTCTCTCTCTCTCTCTAGACACTTAGAACATCTCTCTCTCTCTCTCTCTCCCTCTCTCTCTGGACACTTAGACCATCTCTCTCTCTCTCTCTCTCTCTCTCTCTCTCTCTCTCTCTCTCTCTCTCTCTCTCTCTCTCAAGCCAATGAACCATACAAAATAAAACCATATTCAATTTTCCAACAAACTCCTTTTCGAGTGTCGAATCTGGACCCTCTTTGAAAAGGCTTTCATTTGATGAAAGTGAAGCTTTCATTTCCACTGCTAAAGACGTCCCTCAGGAACGAGAAAAATAAGACAAAATACCCATTGTTTGTGATATCTAAATATATATGTCGATCTAAGAGATGTCATGACAGACAAAGGATATATTATTATTATTATTATTATTATTATTATTATTATTATTATTTATGGGGTTTTCCGGGACATGTCAACAGAAATGCTGTGAGTGACGCCTTTATTCCCCAGCACCCGCCTCCAGCAACTCGTCGACTGGAATCGGCCGGGAAGGAAGTTTAGGTGAACTTCTCATAGTTGAGGTTGATTTGCTTTGCTTTTCCTTCGTTGAATGATTATTATATTATTATTATGATATATTCAGATTAAGGTGCATACGGCAATCGCCGTCCCCCCCCCCCCCACCGCGAATATCTGATTGATAGCCATTGACTCCTTTTCCCTCAGATGGAGAAGGAGAGGGAGGAGACAGACATGAGAGAGAGAGTTGTGTCTCTCTTGAGGAAATCAGCCGATAAAAGAAGAAGAAGAATCACAGAGGCCTATAATAACTTACACGCCATGACCTCTCTCTCTCTCTCTCTCTCTCTCTCTCTCACTGACGCTCACTGATGCTCATTAGACTGACACATGCAAGAATGACGTTCACTGACGCTTGTTAGACCGACACTTGCAAGACTGACGCTCGTTAGACTGATGCTCGCAAGACTGACGCTCACTCACACTCTTTCTCTCTCTCCCTCAGTTGCCTTATTATTATTGTTGATTATATTATCATTATTATATTATTGTTATTATTAAAAGTGGTTGCAATGACGTCATCATTGTCACGTGAGAAGATAAAGCATATTTTTCCTCACTTTTCTTTTTCCTCACACTTGATGACGTCATCAGAGAATCTGAGGAGGTCTTTCCCCTGACAAAGGAACCCTAAAGGGATAGTTTCCTTAGGGCACCCTCAGTCCCCTCAGCCTTGTGGTTCAGGCCCTCCCCAGGCCCACTTCCCCAGCCTGGCAGGAAACCTGGCTACCTCCAGGGAAGCAGCCTCTGAGGAGGATCTTCCCCAGTCAAGGCTGCCTTCACAGGAAGGCTTCCCTAGGGCGCCTTTGGGCCACTCACCCTTGTGGTTCAGGCCCTCCCCAGGCCCGCTTCCCCAGCCTAGCAGGAAACCTGCCTACCTGAAGGGAAGCAGCCTCTGAGGAGGATCTTCCCCAGTCAAGGCTGCCTTCAAAGGAAGGCTTCCCTAGGGCGCCTTTGGGCCACTCACCCTTGTGGTTCAGGCCCTCCCCAGGCCCCGCTTCCCCAGCCTGGCAGGAAACCTGCCTACCTCCAGGGAAGCAGCCTCTGAGGAGGATCTTCCCCAGTAAAGGCTGCCTTCAAAGGAGGCTTCCCTAGGGCACCTTTGGGCCACTCAGCCTTGTGGTTCAGGCCCTCCCCAGGCCCGCTTCCCCAGCCTAGCAGGAAACCTGCCTACCTGAGGGAAGCAGCCTCTGAGGAGGATCTTCCCCAGTCAAGGGTGCCTTCAAAGGAAGGCTTCCCTAGGGCACCTTTGGGCCACTCAGCCTTGTGGTTCAGGCCCTCCCCAGGCCCGCTTCCCCACCCTGGCAGGAACCTGCCTACCTCCAGGGAAGCAGCCTCTGAGGAGGATCTTCCCCAGTAAAGGCTGCCTTCAAAGGAAGGCTTCCCTAGGGCGCCTTTGGGCCACTCACCCTTGTGGTTCAGGCCCTCCCCAGGCCCGCTTCCCCACCTAGCAGGAAACCTGCCTACCTGAAGGGAAGCAGCCTCTGAGGAGGATCTTCCCCAGTCAAGGCTGCCTTCAAAGGAAGGCTTCCTAGGGCGCCTTTGGGCCACTCACCCTTGTGGTTCAGGCCCTCCTCAGGCCCGCTTCCCCAGCCTGGCAGGAAACCTGCCTACCCTCCAGGGAAGCAGCCTCTGAGGAGGATCTTCCCCAGTCAAGGCTGCCTTCAAAGGAAGGCTTCCCTAGGGCACCTTTGGGCCACTCAGCCTTGTGGTTCAGGCCCTCCCCAGGCCCGCTTCCCCAGCCTGGCACGGAAACCTGCCTACCTCCAGGGAAGCAGCCTCTGAGGAGGATCTTCCCCACTCAAGGCTGCCTTCAAGGGAATGCTTCCCTAGGGCGACTTTGGGCCACTCAGCCTTGTGGTTCAGGCCCTCCCCAGGCCGCTTCCCCACCCTGGCAGGAAACCTGCCTACCTGAAGGGAAGCAGCCTCTGAGGAGGATCTTCCCCACTCAAGGCTGCCTTCAAGGGAAGGCTTCCTTGGGGCCCCTCAGCCTTGTGGTTCAGGCCCTCCTCAGGCCCGCTTCCCCCAGCCTGGCAGGAAACCTGCCTACCTCCAGGGAAGCAGCCTCTGAGGAGGATCTTCCCCACTCAAGGCTGCCCTCAAGGGAAGGCTTCCCTAGGGCGCCTTGGGGCCACTCAGCCTTGTGGTTCAGGCCCTCCCCAGCCCGCTTCCCCAGCCTGGCAGGAAACCTGCCTACCTCCAGGGAAGCAGCCTCTGAGGAGGATCTTCCCCAGTCAAGGCTGCCTTCACAGGAAGGCTTCCCTAGGGCGCCTTTGGGCCACTCACCCTTGTGGTTCAGGCCCTCCCCAGGCCCGCTTCCCCAGCCTAGCAGGAAACCTGCCTACCTGAAGGGAAGCAGCCTCTGAGGAGGATCTTCCCCAGTCAAGGCTGCCTTCAAAGGAAGGCTTCCCTAGGGCGCCTTTGGGCCACTCACCCTTGTGGTTCAGGCCCTCCCCAGGCCCGCTTCCCCAGCCTGGCAGGAAACCTGACTACCTGAAGGGAAGCAGCCTCTGAGGAGGATCTTCCCCAGTCAAGGCTGCCTTCAAAGGAAGGCTTCCTTAGGGCGCCTTTGGATCACTCAGCCTTGTGGTTCAGGCCCTCCTCAGGCCCGCTTCCCCAGCCTGGCAGGAAACCTGCCTACCTCCAGGGAAGCAGCCTCTGAGGAGGATCTTCCCCAGTCAAGGCTGCCTTCAAAGGAAGGCTTCCCTAGGGCGCCTTTGGGCCACTCACCCTTGTGGTTCAGGCCCTCCCCAGGCCCGCTTCCCCAGCCTAGCAGGAAACCTGCCTATCTGAAGGGAAGCAGCCTCTGAGGAGGATCTTCCCCACTCAAGGCTGCCTTCAAAGGAAGGCTTCCCTAGGGCGCCTTTGGGCCACTCACCCTTGTGGTTCAGGCCCTCCCCAGGCCCGCTTCCCCAGCCTAGCAGGAAACCTGCCTACCTGAAGGGAAGCAGCCTCTGAGGAGGATCTTCCCCAGTCAAGGCTGCCTTCAAAGGAAGGCTTCCCTAGGGCGCCTTTGGGCCACTCACCCTTGTGGTTCAGGCCCTCCCCAGGCCCGCTTCCCCAGCCTGGCAGGAAACCTGCCTACCTGAAGGGAAGCAGCCTCTGAGGAGGATCTTCCCCAGTCAAGGCTGCCTTCAAGGGAAGGCTTCCCTAGGGCACCTTTGGGCCACTCACCCTTGTGGTTCAGGCCCTCCCCAGGCCCGCTTCCCCCGCCTGGCAGGAAACCTGCCTACCTCCAGGGAAGCAGCCTCTGAGGAGGATCTTCCCCAGTAAAGGCTGCCTTCAAGGGAAGGCTTCCCTAGGGCGCCTTTGGGCCACTCAGCCTTGTGGTTCAGGCCCTCCCCAGGCCGCTTCCCCACCCTGGCAGGAAACCTGCCTACCTGAAGGGAAGCAGCCTCTGAGGAGGATCTTCCCCACTCAAGGCTGCCTTCAAGGGAAGGCTTCCTTGGGGCCCCTCAGCCTTGTGGTTCAGGCCCTCCTCAGGCCCGCTTCCCCAGCCTGGCAGGAAACCTGCCTACCTCCAGGGAAGCAGCCTCTGAGGAGGATCTTCCCCACTCAAGGCTGCCCTCAAGGGAAGGCTTCCCTAGGGCACCTTGGGGCCACTCAGCCTTGTGGTTCAGGCCCTCCCCAGGCCGCTTCCCCAGCCTGGCAGGAAACCTGCCTACCTCCAGGGAAGCAGCTTCTGAGGAGGATCTTCCCCAGTCAAGGGTGCCTTCAAAGGAAGGCTTCCCTATAGCACCTTTGGGCCACTCAGCCTTGTGGTTCAGGCCCTCCCCAGGCCCGCTTCCCCAGCCTGGCAGGAAACCTGCCTACCTGAAGGGAAGCAGCCTCTGAGGAGGATCTTCCCCAGTCAAGGCTGCCTTTAAGGGAAGGCTTCCTTAGGGCACCTTGGGACCCCTCTGCCTTGTGGTTCAGGCCCGCTTCCCCAGCATGGCAGGAAACCTGCCTACCTCCAGGGAAGCAGCCTCTGAGGAGGATCTTCCCCAGTCAAGACTGCCTTCAAGGGAAGGCTTCCTTGTGACCCCTCTGCCTTGTGGTTCAGGCCCTCCTCAGGCCCGCTTCCCCAGCCTAGCAAGAAACCTGCCTACCTCCAGGGAAGCAGCCTCTGAGGAGGATCTTCCCCAGTCAAGGCTGCCTTCAAGGGAAGGCTTCCCTAGGGCGCCTTGGGGCCACTCAGCCTTGTGGTTCAGGCCCTCCCCAGGCCCGCTTCCCCCGCCTGGCAGGAAACCTGCCTACCTCCAGGGAAGCAGCCTCTGAGGAGGATCTTCCCCAGTCAAGGCTGCCTTCAAAGGAAGGCTTCCCTAGGGCGCCTTTGGGCCACTCAGCCTGTGGTTCAGGCCCTCCCCAGGCCCGCTTCCCCACCCTGGCAGGAAACCTGCCTACCTCCAGGGAAGCAGCCTCTGAGGAGGATCTTCCCCAATCAAGGCTGCCTTCAAGGGAAGGCTTCCTTAGGGCACCTTGGGACCCCTCTGCCTTGTGGTTCAGGCCCTCCTCAGGCCCGCTTCCCCAGCCTGGCAGGAAACCTGCCTACCTGAAGGGAAGCAGCCTCTGAGGAGGATCTTCCCCAGTCAAGGCTGCCTTCAAGGGAAGGCTTCCTTGGGGCCCCTCAGCCTTGTGGTTCAGGCCCGCTTCCCCAGCCTGGCAGGAAACCTGCCTACCTCCAGGGAAGCAGCCTCTGAGGAGGATCTTCCCCAGTCAAGGTTGCCTTCAAAGGAAGGCTTCCCTAGGGCGCCTTTGGGCCACTCACCCTTGTGGTTCAGGCCCTCCCCAGGCTCGCTTCCCCATCCTGGCAGGAAACCTGCCTACCTCCAGGGAAGCAGCCTCTGAGGAGGATCTTTCCCAGTCAAGGCTGCCTTCAAAGGAAGGCTTCCCTAGGGCACCTTTGGGCCACTCACCCTTGTGGTTCAGGACCTCCCCAGGCCTGCTTCCCCCGCCTGGCAGGAAACCTGCCTACCTCCAGGGAAGCAGCCTCTGAGGAGGATCTTCCCCACTCAAGGCTGCCTTCAAGGGAAGGCTTCCTTAGGGCACCTTGGGGCCCCTCAGCCTTGTGGTTCAGGCCCTCCTCAGGCCCGCTTCCCCAGCCTGGCAGGAAACCTGCCTACCTCCAGGGAAGCAGCCTCTGAGGAGGATCTTCCCCACTCAAGGCTGCCTTCAAGGGAAGGCTTCCCTAGGGCGCCTTTGGACCACTCACCCTTGTGGTTCAGGCCCTCCCCAGGCCCGCTTCCCCATCCTGGCAGGAAACCTGCCTACCTCCAGGGAAGCAGCCTCTGAGGAGGAACTTCCCCAGTCAAGGGTGCCTTCAAGGGAAGGCATCCTTAGGGCTCCTTCGGGCCCCTCTGCCTTGTGGTTCAGACCCTCCTTATCCCTACTTTTCGAATATGGCACCAAACCTCCGAAGGCTTCAAGGAGACTCGAAGGATTTCGGAGCTTGCTTCTGGAGACTGAAGTTGGAGTTCCACTGAGCTCTAGCGCTGGGGGCATCCGCGAATGGCTCTTCTTCTCTCTCGCCCTTCCAGGAGCTGAGACCGAAGGATTCTGAAGCACTTTCAAGGAAGACTCCGAAGGTTTTAGGCCATTTCAGCATCGCTGCAACCACTTCTTTGCTTTCCTTTCCTGATATACATGGCGTCTCTCTCGTGCCTCCAGGAGCTGGTGACTGACTGAAGGAAGGATTCGAAGGCGACGAAAAGTCCTCTTGATTCCTTTGAGACTTCACCGATCTGTTGATCCAGATGGTAGTTCTGGCATTACGAATCTCCTCTCTCTCTCTCTCTCTCTCTCTCTCTCTCTCTCTCTCTCTCTCTGCTTTCTTCTCGTGAAAGTCCTCGAAAGTCTCTATTCCAGGGTCCTCCTCTCCTTCTGATTCCTGTCCGTGCTCTCTCTCTCTCTCTCTGCTTTCTTCTCGTGAAAGTCCTCGAAAGTTTCTATTCCAGGGTCCTCCTCTCCTCCTGATTCCTGTCCGTGCTTATCTTGAGTGCAGAACTTAGTCCCAAACGTGACAGTATTAAAAACATTCCCGCTTTATAAATCGCCTAAGGCTGGAACGTCGTCGACTCCATTCTGCTCCTCCGCCATGTAGTCCATATTTCCATGAGCATAAAATTGTTCACTGAATTCATCTGTATAAATCTTCGCCTTGTTTTTAATCAGAATTTGTTTTTGGAAACTCTGAAATTTACATTTTTTCTGAGCCATGGCAGCGTTGGGTGCATGCGCCAATGATTTTTCTCTCTCGTCCTTCCAGGAGCTGGAAAATTTTTGAAACTTTTAGATCATTCCAGCATCGTCTTTGAAAGTCAAATATAATTAAATTTTCATTTATCGTAGACAAAAATCAAACAGCAGTTTTAATGACGTTTTCCTAAATCATTATTGCCCCAGGTTGAATACATTTAAAAAACAAAGCACATGATTGTATATTATCAAGAAGAAGGAATAATTAAAAGATATCGATAAATATGAAATATTTCTTCTTTCAAATAAACTCCTTAATATTCTTTGGAAGCTTCAATTTCAAGTCAGTGGCCCCTTTAGTGGGCTTCTTGTTCCATATGAATAGGGTTTTTCATCTTCTGAATAATAATAATAATAATAATAATAATAATAATAATAATAATACCGTTATGGAGTATCACCTAATATATGGGAAGACGTCTCTTAGACTCCCTCCTATTGAAGGTTTCTATATCAGGTGTTAATTGTTTATAGATCACTTTCAATAGAGATGACTCACTTTCTGTGGTCATGCTTCTTGATTTGGGAGGCATCCCAGTCGTGGTCACTTCGCTACAAAAATGTGGTCGGTGGATCTGTGTGTCTTCTGAACAGTCACCCATAGGAAGGGGGTGGCCTCCATCTCTCTCTCTCTCTCTCAAAATTTCTTACATTTTTTGTGATAATTGTGGAGAAAAATTCTGGCTCTTTGCCTCGTTAATATTATTATTATTATTATTATTATTATTATTATTATTATTATTATTATTATTATTATTATTATTCACATGTGTTTGTCATTATTTTTCCATGATATCACTTAACATATAGATTCAACGACACCAATAATGTTTCTTGCTGTTGAATAAAAAGTCAGAGATAGATAATAGATAGATAGAATATGTAATGAGTATTTCACGAATGGGTGACTCTCTCTCTCTCTCTCTCTCCGCAACCATATCCTACCAGAATGTATCTTAGTAACGCAACAGCTGGGTCAGCTTACCAAAATTACAGTAATCACCTGAAGAATCACCAGAAGGATTCTCTGAATCTTGTACAGCACTGCCCGAGGGACGGTGGCAAACGTTCAAATATAACATTCCTTTCATTCCCCCTCTTTACATTCTACATCAATAGATGTTACATCAGTACAAATGTCTTTCCACAGACTTCCACAAACGTCTCAGAACTCTTGGCAAGTGACGTCATCATAACTCTGTTCTATAATAATTTCATTCTCTCTCTCTCTCTCTCTCTCTCTCTCTCTCTCTCTCTCTCTCTCTCTCTCTCTCTCTCTCTCTCTCTCTCTCTCTCTGGTCCTCAGTTCACATATGAATATCCCATTAATATAGTATAATTTTACAGTGTTATTTTGATGTTTATTGTTGTTCATTATGATAGCCCCCTGAGAATGAGTTCATGAAATGAAATGATTGCAGGTCATTCTCATGTCCTATTTTGTGGGTTAATCAAATGGGTACAAATATAGCAATTGCTTATAGTCTTGAATCAGTTTTATATATAGGAAACTAAACTGTATAGGTCATGTGATTATAGGGGTTAATAATAATGCGTTCAAAGGCTAAATATTTCGTTTCTTTTTGAGTTCATTTTCATTCCTCTAATCTTAAGAAGCGATTAGTGGGAATTTTCATTTCATTATATCTAGAAATTGTATCAAATTAATGAATGAAATCGGATTTCCGTTTCGTCTTCAATCCTCCGTATACTCTGAGGCGGCCACGTGGTCACCATGCGGTCCTTTTCCACCAAAAAATTGGAGGAATTTTGACTATAAGCAAGTCATGACCGTCATCTATTGGCCACCGAAGAAAGTCAGAGCAAATATACCAACTGCATCTTCCAAGATGGGCGTGAAAGCTGGCTAGGTTATCTTTATTGCAAGCTTTCCCTTATTATTCAAGATGTTAACTGCTTTAAGATAACAAAACACAACATCAGCTGAAAATAAATAATTCATAAAAAGGAAAAATGACACTAAAATTATCACCCACAGCGAAAATGACGTGGTTCGTCATAGGCGACATGAAGAAGAAGATCCAGGCATACCAACGTGGTAAGATTTAACACGGCATTTCAGACAAGAACACTGCAGCGCTGAGCATAAAATAATAGAATAAAAAGTTCTTTATTGCAAATTCATATTTCTGAATTTACTACAGACTACTTTAGATAATAAGCTGCCTTTAATTCATCAACTTTAAAGGCTGTATAGATTGGCAGTTCCGACAACCCTTCTGTTGCTGTTCTTGGACATAAAGGTCTCGCCTTGTTTGAACAATTGCACGCAGGAAACAAGTTAATTCATTTTTTTTTTATTTTGAGGGAAAGCCTACGAAAATAAAAACATACATAAAATGAATAACTTACTTTTATTTACTGAGAAATACCGTTCATTAGGTTGACACCATTTAGAGGATTAAGTTATAACTGCTTTGATAATGGGAGCCTAATGGTAGAAATCAGCAATATTCTATAAATTCGAATGCAATGTATATTCTTCACTGGCGGGCCAATTAACTGTTTTATCCAGTGCAAGGGCAAGATCAGTTTGGCCTACGATTGCAACATTGCAGTATTGAAAGGAAACTGCGGTCTGTTGCGATTTCGTAGGCATATTAATTATCCTGTCTGAAGGAAAAGTTGGTTTGCTCGACGAAAAATCCTTAGTCTATATTTGTGCCATTTTTGCGAATTTTGCCTGGCTTGCAACATTTCCGCATTACAAGGGTATTGCAATATATAGGAATTTCTGCTGCATATTCATGATTAGAAGGTCAATATATTGCACTTTATCAAGCTTGAAGCAAAAGTTACTTTGCTAAGAGAAAAAGTCCCGAGGCTATATATAGCATTGCCATTTCGGCGAATTTTCCCTTGCTGGAAACATTCCTTCTTGCAGGGACATTGCAATGCATTGCAACTTTCCATGCATAGGAGAACATTAGACTGCATTTTGTTCCAAAAAGGAATAACTGGTTTGCTCCCAGAAAACGTCATATTAAGGTTGCTACTTCGGATTTCTTTTACTGCTTGCAAGGATATTGAAACATATTGCAAACTTCCATGCATATTCGTCATTAGAAGAACATCATTTGTATTTGATCCAGTTTGCAGGAAAAGTCGTTGTGGCCCCTAAAAAACTGCAAAGGGCTACAGCTTTGGTACTTTGATGAGTTTTGCCGAACCTCCTGCAACATTGCAATAATGCAACAAAGTTGCAATATACTACAGTTTCGGCATAACACACCGATCATCGCTTTGCCTGTCTTTAGTCTGAAGCAAAGGCTGGGTCGTTCCCCAAAAACACCCTCATTGTCTTGCTAGTTTTAATGTTGTGAGTTTCTTTGCAACCTTCCCGTATTCCAATATATTGTGATTTTGAGTGCATATTTGTCATCAGAGTCCCAGTAGACTGCCTTTTATTCAGTTCGAAACGTCAAAAGTCGGTTTTGAACTCCCAAAATCCAATGAACTACATTCTATCCAAAATCAAGTAAAATTTGTTTACTTTAAAAAAACCTAAGGCTGTAGAGCTGATATTTTCATTAACTTAGCTTTGCTTGGAACATTGCAGTATTACAAACTCATTTTATTAAAAGCGAATTATGCATGCATGCAAGCTGTTGAAGACCCAGTAACTGCGTTTTATCCAGTTTCAAAGTAAAGATGGTTTGCTCCCATAAAAAAATCCTTGCTTTCAACACTGCCTTGTTGCTAGCTAATTGCAATACATTGTAATTTCGAAAACATTCATCATTAGAAGCCAAAAAACATCCATTTAGAAGGGAAGATTGTTTTGCTGTTTTATACTAATTTTGCAATAATTGCAACAATACCTCATTACCCCTAATATCATCATATTACACATTGCACCTCCATCTGCAACATTGCAGTGAGGGCGGATGTTTGTTGTCCTTCATAGGAGTCTTCTGGGATGGGGATTCTTTCATCAAATGATTGCATGGCATCTTCAGGCCCTTCTTTGGTAAGGCAATGATATGGGTATACATATCGGAGTTATTCATTTGTCTTGATTCAGTTTCATCCACATGAAACTAAACTGTAGTGATCATGTGATTACAGGAAGTTATCATGTGTTCAGATGCTATATTGCATAAAATTTTTTGTTCAGTTTCAGCCTTCTGTCTAAACGAATGATAATTGAGACTTTTCCATTCATCATCTCAGAAAATTATATAAAAATAATGAATGAAATCGGATTTCAGTTTCGTCTTCAATCCTCCGTATACTCTAAGGCGGCCACGTGGTCCCCATGCGGTCCTTTCTTCACCAAAAAATGTACAGCAATTTTAACTATAAACAAGTCGTGAACGCCATCTATTGGCCACCTAAGAAAATCAGCGCAAGTGGACAACTGCATCTTCACAGATGGGTGAGGAAAGCAGTCAGATTATTCTTATTCCATCTTTTTCTCATAATCTAAAATGATGATTCCACAGGGATATCTAAATTCAGTTTCAACTGGAAATGCGTATTTCATGCAAAGGAAAAATCACCCTAAATTCGACGTTAGGGAAGACGATGAACACCAACTTGCCTACAGTTCTCCCCCAGAGCGAAAATGCCACCTCCCGTCATAGACGACATGAAGACCCATGTAGGCAGACCAACAACATGAAATGCAACATATCGTATTTCGGACAGGAACACTGCAGCAGCAGTTCTGAGCATAGAATAATATCATCTTTGTATATTTATTACTAAACCAGGTTTCTGGCCTGACTGCAGTTGACTTCGAATAAGAAACTCTCTGGAATTCATTGACTTTAAAAAACATTTAATATGGATTGTCAGTTCCGACAACCCTCCCTCCCTCCGGTTCCTCTTTATGGAGGTCAAAGTCTCAGGCCAAACATCTGCGGGAAACAATTGCATCGTTTTTTCTTTTTAATTCTCTAGAGAAGAACAATATTACCTACTAATTGTGAATATTTTAGCGCTGTTCCGCGCTTTTCATATTGTTCCAAAGATCTCGGAGTTGGCTATTCTGAGGGACAAATACCCGCCTGATTTAAACCTGACGAACTTTTCACGTTCCTCGCGATATTACAAATCTCGGGAAATGTTACTCACGCAAAATAATTTCACTCAGTGCACTATCATGGAAGGTCTCTTTGTATCTTAGCAGGGCCTCCAAATCTGGGAAACTCTGACCGGAATTGGATGTAAAGGAATGCCAACGTTTACATCCAGAAGCCACTGAAGAAGAAGCGTCAAGAATGCCAACTTTGAATGATCTCGAACTAAAGGAACTGCATTCAGTATGTCGCACCAGGTGCTTTTTATCAAATCGAAAATCCTATGAAATCCTACAATAACAGAAAAGCATTACTCTTCCATAGATTCAGCTCGAGAACATTTAATCATTATGCTATAATGACACGTTACAGCCTCTTTTCATGTTGGTCATCCTGCATCTTCCACAAAGGCCAAGCAAGAGGCGATTGACTCTGTGATTACCAGAAGGAAGTCTAGAAGACTCTAGAGTTTGTTCAAAATATCTAATTTCCTTCGTCATTCTTCCTGTTTAAGCATCAGTTTTATAGGCATAAATATTACTTCATCGCATTGACTTTGTTTGTATGTTGACACAGTTTATATTCTGTTTGGATAAAAAATGAAATAATTTCTTTTTCAGTGACCAGAGTATGTCCCCGGGGTCTCGTAGCTACTAATAGAGAGAGAGAGAGAGAGAGAGAGAGAGAGAGAGAGAGAGATCACCAAATCTCAGGGACTGTCCTGTCTCCCGGTGTCCGTAGATTCTTTGCAAGGAAGTTTGTCTCCTGCTTGAGTTCAGGGATGGTTTCATTATTATTATTATTATTATTATTATTATTATTATTATTATTATTATTATTATTATTATTATTATTATTATTATTATTATTATTATAAGAGCCTATGAACCCTCAGTAACTGGACCAAAGAAGGCACCCCAAATGTAAAGACCCATGGGGGGGCATTGCCTCCCTCAGGAAACCCCTTGACAAGAAGCCCCGATGAGGGAGTTTCCCGCGTGGAGGAACACCAGTTCAGACCAACTGACCCATCACAAACTCTGACCCCTGTCAGCATATGACGTCACTCACGACCCCCCAGCCATCTGACCTCAGACAGACTTTTCCTGAACCCTTGTCTTCTTCATGTTCTGCTGACCTTCTCTGTTCTTCTTACCCCACACTAAGGGTGGACCCAGACTTCTGCTGTTCATGAAGTTCTTATTTATCATTCTTATTGACATATTTATTTTTTATCATCTTTATTTTTATTATTTCAGTTTCATATTACTTCGAAATATCTACTTTTTTCACGAAACTTTCCCTTTATCTTATTCGTTATTCTTCTGTCTTATCACTGTCAACTCTGCTTTATTCTTTTCCCTTATTCTGTCATCTGTTACCTTCATCATCTCTTTAGGTTTAGTAACTGAATTGTCTTTCCATTTCCATCCACTTTCCTTTCAACTTCATTTCTTTATTAACTTCTCTTTCAGGTTTTGTTAGAATGAACGACCAAAAGTGTCCGACGACCAGTCTCGCTGCCACTTCCCCCATTAACTGAAATGTGGGTCTCTTTCCCCGTAGAGTTTCATCAATGTTCTCGTATAAGACTTCTCAGTCTCTCCCGTCAAGCTTTTATTGTCTCAGACAGATCACCCACGTCTTCTCGTCTGCGGGTTTAAACTTCACTTAGGGGCCGCTCAAGGAGCACTGGTCCGTGCTGGCATAAGGCCACTGTAATCTCCAGAATAATCCATAACATTAGATACATCATTCTATTTCGGTACTGAATTTGGTACTGACCTATATAAATAGGGGTTTATCTTCTGAATAATAATAATAATAATAATAATAATAATAATAATAATAATAATAATAATAATAATAATAATAATAATAATCATTCACATTAAACTGCAAATGTGCCCATTCCAGGAATCCTCCTCAGAGGAATCCTACGAATCCAGCGAAGCCAAATACAGCTTCAGCAACGAGTTCGGACACGAGGAATCCAGCGACGGAGACGACACTCAGGGGTCGTACTTCGTCCACCCTCCCGACGGGCGCCTCCAGACGGTCAAGTATTACGTCGAGGGCGACTCAGGTTACGTGGCTGAGGTCACTTACGAATCCGAATCCGAGTCCCAGTCAGAGGAATCGGACGCATTAGACGACTGAAGAGTTGAAGCGATTCCGAAGTGGAAATCATTATAGTTTAGCTCTTTTATTTATGTTGTATCGCCGTTATGAAGGTGAATAAAGTTGTTTTATTGTAGTTTATTGTAATTAAACACTTTCCCTTTAAGTTGAAGAAGATCCTTTCATTACAGTTTACTTGAGAGAAATTTGATTTCAAACTTCTCTTAATCATAATTCGTTCGTAGACAAGAGATCGCCATCTTGCTCTCAATCACTAATGTCACATGACAATTTTTACTGATTTAATTTACATCTTTATTCAACTTCCCATAGACAGCCTTCAAGAACAGACTCTTCAATTAGTATCCAGGTAAAAGAAAGTAATTCAAAATGACTCCACCCACCTTCGAATGTTCTTTGAAATAATGGGAAATATATTTTGATTTTACTTTCCTCCAACAGATGGCACCAGTGACTTGTGTGTTGACGACAAACAAAATTACATACAGAGTGATCTGTAATCTTAGTTCCTATCAGAAGCAAGATGGTATTTCCAGAGAGCAGAAGTGTTGGAATTCTTTATCAAAAAATGATTATCAAGTTCTCAATTTTAAGAGTGGTTGGCTGTTTTCAAGGGCATTACATTCTCGCCCCGCCATCAAATTGAGGCTGTTCCTGTTGCCCTGAGGTATGTTGCTTACAAGATCAGAGTAAGATGCAATTCCTTCAGGCATAGAATAAGCTAACATATCTTCTTTGTACCTGATACATTTTCTTGCATGTTATATGAAAGCAGAATTTTACACCTGTTTTTCTCTATACTCGATTATTTTGTGCATCAGTCATTTATAATTTGGTGGCTAAAGCACTGTTTTTCAATAATGATTTGCACAGTGGCCCGAAAACTGGTCTCATGCCACAATGAAATATCTCCTGAATATATTGATTTACGTAACAAAATTATGAAAACGAGTCACAAAAATCTCTAGATTCTACAGATTTTCACAGAAATTCCGATTTTCACGAAGCCATATTGCTCTTGGGGATAAACTCTAGGATTTCACACAAACCCCTAATGAAAATATTTGTGTAAATTAAAAATATTCGGAGGGTCCCTCAGGGCTAACGTCAACATGAATGACAGGACAGTTTTCAGTTTCCCGTAAAAGAAAACTGTTGTCTGTCCGTCCGCAATTTTTTCTGTCCACAACTTTTTCTGTCCGTCTTCAGATCTTAAAAACTACTGAGGCTAGAGGGCTGCAAATTGGTATGTTGATCATCCACCCTCCAATCATCAAACATACCAAATTGCAGCCCTCTAGCCTCAGTAGTTTTTAGTTTTTTAAAGGTTAAAATTAGCCATAATCATGCGTCTGGCAACGATATAATCCAGGCCACCACCGGGCCGTGGTTAAAGATTCATGGGCCACGGCTCATGCAGCATTATACCGAGACCACCGAAAGATAGACCTATTTTCGGTGGCCTTGATTATACGATGTACAGAAAACTCAATTGCGCCGAAGAAACTTCTGTGCATTTTTTACCTGTTTTCTGTTTAATCTTTCATTCGATGTTTGTCTTTTTTTTTTTATTCTGAGATGTTGGTAACCCGGAACCTTGGGGGCTTGTTAGAAGCAACTGGTTTTATTGCCTAACTCAGCGGTCGGGTCAGAGTTCGATGCAATACCTAGAGATGGCGCCGAGGAGCGGCAGAACGCCGGCGTTCGGTGAATTAAAACAGAATTTAGCTTTTTATGTCTTGACCTTTAGAATATTTCCATGCATTGTATATCACGTGTGGAATTTTGCTGTATATTTTATCTTAAAAATGGAATTTTTCCATTCATTGTATCTTACGTGTGGAATTTGTCCATATATTGTATACTGTATTAAGTGTGGAATTTTTCCATATATTGTATATTAAGTGAGGAATTTTTCTATATATTGTATACTGTATTAAGTGTGGAATTTTTCCATATATTTTATATTAAGTGAGGAATTTTTCTATATATTGTATACTGTATTAAGTGTGGAATTTTTGCCTATCTTGTATATTAGGTGTGGAATTTTTCCATATATTATATACTGTATTAAGTGTGGAATTTTTCCATATATTGTATGTTAAATGTGGAATTTTTCCTTATATTGTATCTTAAGTGTGGAATTTTACTGTATATTTTATCTTACAAATGGAATTTTTCCATATATTATACCTTACGTGTGGATTGTTTCCATATATTGTATATTAAGTATGGAATTTTCTCATATATTGTATATTAAGTGTGGAATTTTTCCATATATTGTATCTTAAGTGTGGAACTTTTCCATAAAATCTATCTAGCATATGGAATTTTTCCACACCTTGTATGGTACGTGTGGAATTTTTACCCACGCTGTATCTTATGTGGGGAATTTTTTCACATATTGTATCTTGCGTGTGAACTTGTACAGAATTTTACCATATATTTTATCTCATATATACAGGAGTGGAGACTTGCATGCATCCATTCCATTATCTTAAATGGTTTAATGGAGTTTTAACTTGCATCTATATTTTCTATATATACATACATACATACATACATACATACATACATACATACATACATACATACATACATACATACATACATACATACATACATACATACATAAACTGGGCCACAGTGCTTCAAATTATCTTTTGATAATCATCTGACTTCACTGTTCTCAAACGCCATCTTTCCTGACAACTTCCCTTCAAGGACTTCAAAATTATCTGGGAAAATGGCAGACAAATCATATTTAACCTGACCTCGAGGTCAACCTATCATGACATCTTCAAGACACCAGGAAATGTCGAAATGTTTCAAGAGGGAATAAATAGATGGACATTAATTAAATGCCTTGAACTTATCAGGGGCTCTTTTGGGCCTAGTGGGTGTCAGTGCCTAATTCCCTTGGCAAGATTCACTTCCGATATCTGTTCGGAAGTTCAAGCGGAAATGCTATGCATTACTACCCTAATACTATTCCCCTATAATTTTGATACATTTTTATCTATTTATTAAGTTATTATTTTTCTTTTTTGATAAATGTGATGTATCTCTTCTTTGTGGGTTTCACTTTACTTCCTTCCTCTTACTTCTTCTTCCTCTTAAAGAACACCTTCATATTCTTTGGAAGCTTCTTCTGGAATTTCAAGTCAGTGGCCCCTTTGGTGGGCTTCTTGTTCCTTATGAATAGGTTTCATCTACTGAATAATAATAATAATAATAATAATAATAATAATAATAACAATAATAATAATAATAATAATAATAATAATAATAATAATAATACTTAAAAATGAAAATGATGATGATATATATATATATATATATATATATATATATATATATATATATATATATACTGTATATATATATATATATATATATATATATATATATATATATATATATATATATATATATATATATATATATATATATATATATTTAGAGTGTGGTGATCAATTTCGCGGTCAAATAACTTGGAAAGTTTTAATCGTATTTTGGCCCATGACCCCTATAGGAGGTATTGACGTCAGTGCAACTCATGTGGTGCACTGTAGGCATTACTAAAAGGTCTCTGCAGCTTCCCTTCGGCCCATAGCCTTTTACTTTACCTCCATTTAACCTTGCTTTCTTCAATCTCGCTGTTCAACCTCTCTAACTATTACTCGACTGCAACTGTGAGGTTTTCTCCCAGTCCCATATTTCGATCCCTTTATTTCATCTCCTTTGTTTTCTGGATCTGTTTACCTATCTCGCTGTCCAACCGCTCCAACTCCATCCTTTCACTATCTTGAGCATTGAATGGCTGGAAGTGCCCCTCCCCCCCTCCCCGAGTGCTTGGCTTTGTAGCTGAATATTTCATAAATGAAAGAAAATCATATTTGTTAGCGGCCATTCGCTAAAATCGAATAATATCATTTCTCATTAGAATTCATTTAATGTAAGTCGAGCCCCTCATTCTTCTTATTTAGATTTTGCAGAGCGATAATATCAATAAATAAAAGAAATATACAAATATATATAGGTGCGTGTGAGTGCGTGTATAACTACCATATATGTATATATATATATATATATATATATATATATATATATATATATATATATATATATATATATATATATATATATGTATATATATATGTATATATATACAGTATATATATAAACATCTATGTATCCATAATATATATATACATATATACATATGTATATATATATGTGTGTGTGTGTGTGTGTGTATAATTACAACCTCTGATTGGTTGGAGAGCTGCTTGAACAGCCAATCACCACAAGCTGCAATGATATCGGTTGTGAATATTTACATAAAACAAAAATAACGTTCAGGAGCACAAGAACTATTATTAAAACATTATATTAACATAACCTTGAAATATGAAGTTAATCAAATCAATGACAACGCTTCTTATTTTCACAGGAATCTCATAGAAGCAAGAGCCCGTGCTGTGCAAGACCAGATGAATCTCGCAATAGCATCATCAAAAATGCTGCAGTCCCAGGAAATCTGGTTGATTCACTTGCAGATTAACACAAAAAACCTGATTTTCGGCTTCGTTCAAGTAAGTGGTCCGTTTTTTGTATGTTTCTTTCGTCATAAATTAGGGCTGTGTTCTTTTCTGATCTAAGGAACTGCTTCACCTCACTTGCTAGTTAATAGGAAAACTTTTTTTACAAAGTCTAGACGTTTCATGTTGTCAGTGGTTTGTTTCCTATCTGCATTGACCTCTCTCTCTCTCTCTCTCTCTCTCTCTCTCTCTCTCTCTCTGTCTCTCTCTCTCTCTCTCTCTCTCTCTCTCTCTCTCTCTCTGCTTGTCTTTCTGTCTGTCTGTACCAAGCAAACAGGCAGGGGGTTTGTTTACCTTTGAAGTATGTTTGTCCGTATAATTTGGGGAATATCCTTCTTACTTAACAGAAACCAGGAATATTAACTAAATCGTTGTTTTTTTACTTCCCCCTTATGGGTAGGAGTAAGACTGAAATGGAAGTTTGCCGTTGTATGTGTAGAGTTATAGACAACAGTCTATATATATATATATATATATATATATATATATATATATATATATATATATATATATATATATATATATATATGTGTGTGTGTGTGTGTGTGTGTGTGTATGTATATATATAAACATACATTCATATATATATGTATGTATATATATATATATATATATATATATATATATATATATATATATATATATATATATATATATATATATATATATATATATATATTCAATTTCAATAACCAGGTGAATTGAAAAAATCATATGTAGTTATTCATACATACAATTATGAATGCAGGAGGAGAAATTACTCAGTGAATGAAACGCTTTTGACCCTGGGTATATATTTTTTAAAAACCTCACTTCAGGACCAGTAAAATAAATCATTTACCACAGACAGATATATTTATTTCCTCAACACCAGAAACTGACAGCCACTCCAATCGACATTCATGTCTTGTACCTTCCCATAAACAAGTAGGCTATAATCCAATTGATACATTGCCTCAGGTAATTATATGCATCTCCTCAATGACCTTTCTACGAACAAGTATAATCCAATTGATACATTACCTTATTTAGTTTATTTATTTATGCATCTCCTCAATGGTTACTTAAGGTTATTTTTAGAGTATATTGTATTCTGAGGTCACATAAATAGATACGCCCACTCGAAGTTTCAGTTGCAGATCTTGCTAAAGAGATGATATTCTTTTGTCCCAGAGAATAAATAGGTAGGTAATGGAATTAGTTTATTTATTTATTTATTTATCTATCTATCTATCTATTTATCTATCTATTTATTTATTTATTTATTTTTTATTTATTGCTAGGGTTAATGACCAGAAATAAATA
>JANJGK010008943.1:0-15000 GCA_039081455.1 Macrobrachium rosenbergii
CAATTTGTTATGTTTGATGATTGGAGGGTGGATGATCAATATACCAATTTGCAGACCTCTAGCCTCAGTAGTCTTTAAAATCTGAGGGCGGATAAAAAAAGCATGGACAGAAAAAAGTGCGGACAGAAAAAGTGCGGACAGAAAAAGTGCGGACAGAAAAAAGTGCGGACAGAAAAAGTGCGGACAGAAAAAGTGGGGACAGAAAAAAGTGCGGACGGACAGACAAAGCCGGCACAAAAGTTTTCTTTTCAGAAAACTAATAAAATCGTCGTACTTGACGAAAACTCTACATTTTTTGCAATGTTCGAGTAAACTGGACTGTTGAAGGTTAGATAATGAACATCCAGTATGAAAGCTAAACTCCCCTGAGGCAGTCTGTGGCACCCTCATCACCCATCGGGAAGAACCCACGTCAGTTTCCAGAAGACACCTGGGACGAGAACCCTTGTATAATGTACCGGATCATGTAGGGGCGTAGTGTCGTCAGGTTCTTTTGCGGCGTCCCTTCGGCCCCTAGCTGCAACCCATTTCGTTCCTTTTATTGTGCCTCCTCCGTTCATGTTACCTTCCTTGCATCTTACTTTCCACAGTCTTCCAACAATTCATAGCGCAACTGCGAGGTCTTCCTCCTGTTACACCTTTCAAACTTTTACTGTCAATTTCCGTTTCAGCGCTGAATGACCTCATAGGTCTCAACGCTTGGCCTTTGTCCTCAATTGTATATATTCTATACTGTACCAGAGGACATGAGCGGATGCAAACGATCTTTGAATCGAAACAAAGAGCCAATTGTGAGTGGACTGGCAAGTATAAGTTTGACATTTCAGGCGCCAGAGTATTAATGCACAATGGTTGTACATTTATCTGCAAAGAATTTATGTACAATGTTTGTACATTTTATGTGCAAAGAATTTATGTACAATGTTTGTACATTTTATGTGCAAAGAATTTATGTTCAATTTTTGTACATTTCATGTGCAAAGTATTTATGTACAACGCTTGTACATTTTATGTGCAAAACATTTATGTAGAATGCTTGTACATTTTATATGCAAAGTATTTATGTACACCGTTCGTACAGTTTATGTGCAAAGTATTTATGTACAATGTTTGTACATTTTATGTGCAAAGCATTTATGTACAATGTTTGTACATTTTATGTGCAAAGAATTCATGTACAATGTTTGTACATTTTATGTGCAAAGAATTCATGTGCAATGTTTGTACATTTTATGTGCAAAGCATTTATGTACAATGTATGTACATTTTATGTGCAAAGAATTTATGTACAATGTTTGTAAATTTTATGTGCAACGTATTCATATACAATGTCTATACATTTTATGTGCAAAGTATTTATGTACAATGTTTGTACATTTATGTGCAAAGTATTAATGCACAATGTTAGTGAGGACCCCCAAGATTGTCATCTGAAAATTCGTACGGATGTTAAAACACCATTTTCCTTTCACCCCATCCCGAACCTTTCCTACACTGAATGAACACTTGGAAGAATTAAAGACTTCACTCTTCCTTTATTGCCGAATCAAAACGACATTTCTTTGTTGTATGGGAAGAACCACGGCCCACATATTCTTAAGATAAAAAAAAAAAAAAAAGGAAATTGCTTTTGTCGCATTTTGTCTCAATTGAACGAGAACCCAATTCTTGAATCAGAAAACACCATTATCCCCTTCCCAGAATATCTTCTTTCCTCTTACCGCCGCCACCTCACGCCGCCCCCCCCCCCCTCCTGCTGCGACGTCTACAGGAGAAGGGTATTCATAAAATACTCAATATCTTTCGTTCATGTAAGGTGAATTTGTTCGCCTGTTAAAAGAGGGAATCAACTCCCTCCTTTGGCTTACCTCTTTTTCTCTCTACAATATTTTTTTTCTTTTTTTTTTTATACGGGGATAATACGGGTATTTACATGGAGGAAAAAATTAGTATTGCTTCTGATTAATAAAGAGAATCATTTGAAATCTTTTTGTTGCCAGACATCAAACGATTAATAATTTATTCGTAAAAGGACGAGTTAAAACGGCAATTTGTTCTCGCTGGGTACAGCATATTGTTATGTTTGTTGGTGATTTCAGCCCTGGCAGAGAGAGAGAGAGAGAGAGAGAGAGAGAGAGAGAAGAGAAGAGAGAGGAGAGGAGAGAGAGAGAGAGAGAGAGAGAGAAGGCAAACCTTTCCACTGAGAGAGAGTGAGAGAGATAGGAGGGAAACTTTCCACTGAGAGAGAGAGAGAGAGAGAGAGAGAGAGAGAGAGAGAGGAGAGAGAGAGAGAGAGAGAGAGAGAGAGAGAGAGAGAGAGAGAGAGATAGATCCTAAATAAAAAAAAATTTAATATAAAGGCACGATACGAGGATGATTCTTCTTCTTCCTTCTTCTTCTTTTTCTTCTTCATGCCTTTATATTAAATTGTTTTTTATTTAGGACACTCTCTCTCTCTCTCTCTCTCTCTCTCTCTCTCTCTCTCTCCTCTCTCTCTCTCTCTAGGTAATTATCTAGGAATCCTCTTATCATGCCTTTAAATTAAATAAGATTTTTTATTTTGGCCGTCGAATTTATAAAGCCATTTTCACTCTTTAATATCTATCCTGCTTCTTAATTTGAATAATATGAATAGTAATCCAGCGCTATCCAGCTTTGGCTAAACTGAAACGTTTTTTCTCATTCTCACACTTGGGGGGATTTATCAAATGTATTCTGTTACTCTGTATATTATATATATATATATATATATATATATATAATATAAATATATATATATATATATATATATATATATATATATATATATATATATATATATATATACATACAGGATGTTATATACCTATATATACACGAGTACATATATATATATATACATATATATAATATATATATATATATATATATATATATATATATATATATATATATACATATATATATATTTACAGTATATATATATATATATATTTATAGTATATATATATATAATTATATATATATATTTATATATATATATATATATATATATATATAGTATATATATATCTATATATATATATATATATATATATATATATATATATATATATATATTTATACAGTATATATATTTTACAAGAAGTGTATATATTATATATATCCACATGCTCACACATATGAACATATGAATCATCTCATATCTTTACTCGCAGATTTTACACCACAGTAAATACAAAACAGCATCGTAAGCAGAAATCCATGATGGCTGCCCACCGTCAACTTCATGGTGGTAACCTGACACTCTCTCCTTGTAAATGGGCCTCATTATCTCGCGCTTATGGTTCCTCGATGACGTCAGTTGCATTCCGGAAGATGCTTTTGGTTTAATTCGTCACTTATATTATATAATTTTAACCGGTGTACATCTTTTAAGAGAGATTTTCACTTGAATAAACTAACAGTGGATTTTGGTACTCTGTACTCATTGTAGCCTAAAATCTTACAAAAATAAAATTGCTGTTAAAATCAAACTAATGTCACAAGGACTCTAATGAACAATCTCAAAATAATGTGCGTATTCTCATAATATCAGATGAGGTTTTTTTTTATAGGAAAAACAACATTCGAACAATGATTTCCTACTTTCTTAAATATTATTATTATTATTATTATTATTATTATTATTATTATTATTATTATTATTATTATTATTATTATTATTATTGTTATTATTATTATTATTCGGAAGATAGAACAAGCACAAGGGAGCCCATTAATTTGAAATTCAGGCTTTCCAAAGAATATGGTGTTCATTGGGAAGAAGGTAAAAGGAGGTAAAGGTAAATACAAAAAGAAGAGATTTCACTTATTAAAAAAGAAAAAAACAGATTAATATACATAAATACAGCGAGGAAACAGGGACATTTATACCAAGTTCTCGCGTGGAAGAATTCTCTTGTTATTTCCCAGCCTCCGCGTAGACTGCGAGGCAATCAGGAAATATAAAAAGTAAACTTAGGTTCTTCTTTAACTTCTAGAAAACGGTAAAGTGTAGTTTTGTATACCCTGTAAGGCGAGTTTTTTTTTTTTACCTGTCCAAAAATTTTTTTCTTAGCTGTTTATTCCATCAGCTGAGTAGGGTAAATAAACAGACTTTCAACCTCGTCTTTTCAGAACAAACAAACGGCAATAGTTATAGTCTTCTTCTGAGATCTGGCAAAATTTAGGTTCCGTTCAGATTTTACTGCTTTTTTTTTTTTACCAGCTTTTTTTTTTTTTTTTGATCGGAGATCCGGTTCGGGCTACTGGGAAAAGTCGTCAAACATCGGGAAAATGTTTTTTCGATGAATGTCTACTTGAAAAAACTCAGTAATTCTGTAACAGCGATCGTGCATATGTATGTATGTATATATATATCCATATGTATATACATACATATATACATGTATGTACTGTATATGTATGCATATGTATATACATACATATATATATATATATATATATATATATTATATATATATATATATATATATATATATATATATATATATACTGTATATATATATATAACATAGATGTAACATATGTATATACTGTACATAGTTACACATTATATGTATATATATATATATATATATATATATATATATATATATATATATATTTATATATATTATATACAGTACATATATATATATATATATATATATATATATATATATATATATATATATATATATTTATATATATTATATACAGTACAATATATATATATATAATATATATATATTAATATATATATATATATATATTATATTATATATATATCATATATATATATTTATATATATACAGTATATATATATATATATATATATATATATATATATATAATATATATATATTATCTATCTATCTATATACATTATACATATATATTAGCCTTTTTCCAATACGCAAATAGGCTACACCGCTACAATCTGACCTTCAGACATGGGCTCAGCAAACTGCTTTAGTATCAGAATATGATTCTTTGAAAGTAATATGTTTTAAACTGTCATTATTTAGAAGGCTTTTCCTTCCCGTTTAATTTTACGTAGATTTCTCTTTGTAGTTCTTAATTTACTTTACGTTTTTATCTATTCATTTACTAATTTGTTACTTTGTTTTTTCTTTTCCAATAGCTGGTCTCGCTTCTTTCTGTATTTCCTATTATTACCTTCTGTTGCTTCTTTCAAATGAACACCATAATATTCATTGGAAGCTTTAGAATTTTAAGTGGGTGGCTCCTGTGGTGGGGCTTGTTCCATATGAACTGGGTTCACCTTCTGAATAATAATAATAATAATAATAATAATAATAATAATAATAATAATAATAATAATAATAATAATAATAATAATAATAATAATAATAAAATAATAATAATAATATTTATTTTTTAATTGCCGGAATTTTTTCAAGTACTGCAGCCTTCAAAAATGTTCTTTCAGTCCAAATAATTTTATTAAAACAACGTCTCTCTGAAATATTGCCTAACCCAGTTTATTGATTTTTGACAATATAACTTCAATGAAACATTTTATTAAGTCTTGAGTCTTTACTTCAAAATCATAATTAATAACAGTTTATGTGCGAGGGTTGAAAAGACGAATAACTACCGCACCAAAGTGTCCTTTTTTTTTGTATAAAAATCATGGAAAATCAAGAATGTCGAAAAAAACTATTTTCTTTATCGATATACTGTATAAACAAACACACAACAGATGAAAATGACCGGATAATGATTACAGTCGCTTTGAAATCCATTTTTATATTATCTACCGGACTCTCGCCAAATTTGAACGATGACGTATTGCTGAGAGATACTCTTCAACTACTCTGTATGTAGTAATGTAAGCAAACACGCAAGTTGATAAGTAAGTAACGAGCCGGCAAATGATTACCGTAATACCTGGAATCAATCAGTCCCTTTTTTCTTTTGGCCCGGAGGGGGTAAAAAAATCATATTATTCATCACGCAATCGTTCCGCGTTAAGTATCTGTATCTCCAAGCTCTGGGAGAACCATCGGAATCGATAATATCCACTTCCCCCCCTTCCAGCCCCCCTCCCCCTCCCCCCTTCTCTTTCATGAGGCACCCTCCCCTCCCCCCCTTCTCTTTCATGAGGCACCCTCCCCTCCCCCCTCCCCTTCGAATTACACACACCTCCACTCTATTGACATCTTCATCAGGCGCCAACGTGATCTTGTCGACGACGAATTGATGATACACACACACACACACACACCCAAATACACACATACACACACACACACACAAACAGGCGTCGAATTTGCTAGTGACGAGAAACAAACAGAAGGTCTCGGGAGACGATGCTGGATGTTGAGGAGAGAGAGAGGAGAGAGAGAGAGAGAGAGAGAGAGAGAGAGGAGAGAGAGAGAGAGAGAGAGAGAGAGAGTTTGATCCTAGAAAGAATGGGGGGCGATGCTTCTTGCGCATGCGCAGGAAAGAAGCCACGGCTGGAGTGGACACTACTCGTATGTACTAAGTAATGCCATAATTGATTATGTAATTACTAGTTAATGCCAGGAAACGGTAATATCCTATCTATCTATCTATCTATCTATCTATCTATATAGACAGACAGACTGATAGATAGATAGATAGATAGATAGATAGGATAGATAGATAGATAGATAGATAGATATATATGAGTTTCAGATTCAAATCGGGATCGAACCCAGTTCTTTTCAATTGAAAGGCGAGGGTGCTTCCAACTTTCAACTGAAAGGCCTGGGTTCGATCCCGACGTGAGCCAGAAATATATTTCTATTCTACACGTGATTGAGTGTTGATTAGTTATATATATAACTATAAACATACATTTATATATATGTATATACATATATGTATGTATGTATGTATATATATATATATATATATATTATATATAATATATATATATATATATATATAATTACATGTAATTTAACCATTCTTTCCTGCAACCTTTATGCACATTTTTTTTTGGACAGGGAGTTGAAAGAAAATATCCGATCATTTATATGTCTGTCATTGCTCCCCAGCTGTTTGAAACCAATCCAACAGCCACCACCAATAATAGATATGTAGTAGATTAACTTGAGCCAATGACAACTGCAGCCTTCAAAACTTAAAGGGAGGTCACACCCCTAAACCTACAGCAGGTCACAGCAGGTCAAACCTTAAAATCACAATGACTTATTCAAACGCCACCTTCCATTATTCCTCTATTTACAACTTCATTCAGAACTCTAGACCTATATCGAACATTTTCACATGAAATCCCTCCTTTCGCTCATGCGAACTGTGGAACAGCCTCCCCGTGACGAGGTCGTGCGACAGGAACCTCAAAAGTTCAAGCGAAGGTGCAAATTCATTTCTACCCTAATACAATGCTCCTTGTATTTTAAGAACTGCATTTTTATCTACTTATTTATTAGTCTGTTCATTTATGTTTTTTCTTTTTTGATAAGTGATCTTTCCTTTCTGTATTTTCCTTTACACTCTGTTATTTCTTTCAAATGAACACTGTGATATTCCTTGGAAGCTTGAATTTCAAGTCAATGGCCCCCTGTGGTGGCTTGTTCCATATGAAAAGGGTTCATATAATAATAATAATAATAATAATAATAATAATAATAATAATAATAATAATAATAATAATAATAATGAGCTGTAATGGTAAAAAGCGTCCAAGGAAATAGATACCCTAATCCAGACTGTAAGGATTGTATCTGGGGACATCAGGTTGGAGTTTGGAATAGAAAAATGTGCCCTGGTCAACATTCAAAAAGGCAAAGTGACAAGGACTGAAGGGATAAAGCTACCAGACGGGAATACCATCAAACACATAGATGAGACAGGATATAAATACCTGGGAATAATAAGAGAGGATATAAAACACCAAGAGAAGAAGGATACGACCAGGAAAGAATATATGCAGAGACTTAAGGCGATAACCAAGTCAAAACTCAACGCCGGACACATGACGAAAGCCATCAGCATATGGGCAGTACCAGTAATCAGATACAGCGCAAGAGTAGTGGAATGGACGAAGGCTGAACTCCGTAGCATAGACCCCGAAAACTAGGAAACATGACAATACACAAAGCACTACACCCAAGAGCAAATATATACAGACTATACGTAACACGAAAGGAAGGAGGGAGAGATCTACTAAGCATAAAGGACTGCGTCAACATCGAGAGCAGAGCACTGGGGCAATATCTGAAAACCAGTGAAGACGAGTGGCTAAGGAGTGCATGGGAAGGAGGACTGATAAAAGTAGGCGAAGACCCAGAAATATACAGAGACAGGAGAATGAAAAACAGGACAGAGGAATGGCACAGAAAACAAATGCACGGACAGTACATGAGACAGACTAAGAAGTGGCCAGCGATGAACATGGCAATGGCTACAGAGGGGAGAACTCAAGAAGGAAACAGAAAAGGATGCTAACAGCGGCACAAGATCAAGCCCAAAGAACCAGTTATGTCCAAGGAACAATAGATGGAAATAACTTCTCACCCATATATAGGAAGGGCAATATGAAAGACGAGACCATAAACCACATAGCAAGTGAAATGTCCCGGCGCTTGCACAGAACCAGTACAAAAAGAGGCATCATTCAGTAGCAAAAGCCCTCCACTGGAGTCCCCTGCAAGAAACACCAGCTAGCTTGCAGTAATAAGTGGTACGAACACCAACCTGAGGGAGTGATAGAAAAACGACCAGGCAAAGATCCTCTGGGGCTATGGTATCAAAACAGATAGGGTGATACGTGCCAATAGACCAGACTTGACGTTGACTGACAAAATCAAGAAGAAATTATCACTCACTGATGTCGCAGTCCCATGGGACACCAGAGTAGATGAGAAAGAAAGAGAAAAAACTGATAAGTATCAAGACCTGAAAATAGAAATAAAAAGGGTATGGGATATGCCAGTGGAAATTGTACCCATAATCGTAGGAACATTAGGCACGATCCCAAGGATCCCTGAAAAGGAACCCGGAAAAACTAGATGCCGAAGTAGCTCCAGGACTGATGCAGAAGAGTGTGCTACTAGAAATAGCGCACATAATGAGAAAAGTGATGGACTCCTAAGGAGGCAGGATGCAACCCGGAACCCCTCACTATAAATTACCACCCCAGTCGAATGGATGACTGAGATAGAAAAAAAAAAATAATAAAGTTGAATATGATACTAATAATAATGGAGTTGAAGATATATAATAATAATAATAATAATAATAATAATAATAATAATAATAATAATAATAATAATAATAATAATAATAATAATACGAAAAAGACATTTTAATTTTTTCCATGGTCTTCCGTTTCACCACAGAGGATTTTTTTTTTCTTTCTGTTTTCAAGAATATTCCCGTGCTTCATGGCTTCTCTGACTATAGATCTTCTTCTTTTACTGAAGGATCCTGGAAGACTCAATCCGGTCTTCGTTTCATCATCTCCTGTAATCACTTCTAAGTCATCTCCTCTCCCTATCAAAAGGATTTATCTGCACTTACGAGCTAGCTATTCTCTCTCTCTCTCTCTCTCTCTCTCTCTCTCTCTCTCTCTCCTCTCTCTCTCTCTCTCTCTCTCTCTCTCTAAGTAATCTCTTTCTCCCTAACAAAAGGACATATCTGCACTTACGAACTAGCTATTCTCTCTCTTCTCTCTCTCTCTCTCTCTCTCTCTCTCTCTCTCTCTCTCTCTCTCTCTCTCTCTCTCTCTCTCTAAGTATTCTCTTCTTCCTAACAACAGGAATTTATCTGCACTTACGAGCTAGCTATACTCTCTCTCTCTCTCTCTCTTCTAAGTAATCTCTTCTCCCTAACAAAGGATTTATCAGCACTTAAAATAGGTACACTCTCTCTCTCTCTCTCTCCTCTCTCTCTCTCTCTTTCTCTCTCTGAGCTAAGACAAAGTATAAACATCAACGTATTCCTGTACATTATACCGATAGCGACAAATCCGTGATTTCTTCAAATGTCTTCTGCAACAAAACACCTTTAATTAATTTTAATCTCTCCACCGAAGAAAGACGACAGAATATCATTTACAAACATCAGCCATTGCACACACTATTCCACGCCCCTTTTTCTTATTCTGAAACATTAGAATCTATCCAATGTCTTTTTTCCGATTTCTCCTGCTATTCCAACCATAAAGACGTCAATGAAATGAAATATAGAATTTAGGACAAAAGCCCAGCGCTGGGACCTATGAGGTCATTCAGGCTGAAACGGAAATTGGGACTACAAAGGTCTGAAAGGCGTAACAGGCGGATAATCCTCGTCAGTTCGACTATGAAAAAATTGTTAGGAGAGGGTGGATAGCAGGATGGAAGAGAGAGAGAGAGAATATGAATGGAGGTACAGTAAAAGGAATGAAAGGGGTTGCAGCTAGGGACCGAAGGGATGCTGCAAAGAACCTTACGTAATGTCTACAGTGCACCGCGTGAGGTGCACTGACGGCGCTATCCCCTAAGGGCCATAAAGATGTCAAATAGCCTACTCACACAGAAATGTCATAACGTCGTTTTAAACTTCGTTTCAGAAAACACCACTTGATGCCCAAACGCTCTTCCTTATCTAAACTCGTACTATTCTTCTCTAATCCCTTTTCAGTTTCTGTCCGTCCTCAGATCATAAAAACTACTGAGGCTAGAGGACTGCAAATTGGTATGTTGATCTCCACCCTCCAATCATCTAACATGCCAAATTGCAGCCCTCTAGCCTTAGTAGTTTTCATTTTACTTAAGGTTAAAGTTAGCCATAATCGTACGTCTGGCAACAATACAGGACAAGCCACACCGGGACGTGCTTAAAATTTTATAGACAAGCCACCACCGGGCACTGTTATACCGAGACCACCGCAAGATAGATCTATTTTCGGTGGCCTTGAGTACAAGCTGTACAGATAACCTGACTGCGCCGAAGAAACTTCGACGCATTTTAAATTGTCTTCTATGTGTTCTGGCCCTTTTTCTCAACGACAATCCCACCGAACACCTTTCCCTGACAAAACGTCATTTCGTTGAAACTCGAGTAAGTAAACTCTAATAAACAGCATTTAATTATTTTAAATTCAATCACCAGTTTCGACGTGTGTTATTACGAAAGGTCACGAGGACGTTTACATAAAAACAATAAGGTTTAATGGACGCTGCCCTTTAGATTATTGCTCACTTTACTCAACGCTGAATAATATTCCCTTCTAAATTCATAAGTAAGGATATTTATATTTTTCCTTGAACGGCCGTCATCACATTCAACTTCCTAGAAAGCGTCGTCATAGTTATTATCATCATCACCAGTAAGTGATTTCCACTAAGAACTGGCTGGTGTCTGCGTCAAAATGAAAGAGTGATAGCTGATATTCGAAAATAGATTTCATTACATTTAATGGAATGGAATGGAATATCAAATTTAGGCCAAAGGCCAAAGAGCAAGCGCTGGGACCTATGATGATGAGGTCATTCAGTGCCGAAAAGGAAACAGAGTAAAAAGATTTGAAAGGTGTAATAAGAGCAATTTACAATAACACGGTTTGAAAGGTGTAACAAGGAGGAGAAACTGAGAGTAAAAAGGTTTGAAAGGTTTAACAGGAGGAAACATTTTGTAGTTGCACTAGGAAACAATTGTTAGGAGAGGCTTGAGGAGAGTAACCCCTTTCATTCCTTTTATCGTACCTCTGTTCATGTTCTCTCTCTTCCATCTTACTTCCCTCTAGCCTCTCCTAACAATTGTTTCATAGTGGAACTGCAAAAGGCTTTAACATCCTGTTCCGCCTTTCAAACCTTTCTATTCCTCCCCATAGGTCCCAGCACTTGGCCTCTGGCCTAAATGTGATATTCCAATCACAATATATAACAAGGGGTTAATGTTACAACAAACAATAAAAAAAACAAGTAAAGAATGAGCCGAAGTCTCCAAGGCGCAATCAAGTTTTCTGTACAGCGTATAATCAAGGCCACCGAAAATAGATTTATCTTTCGGTGGTCTCGGTATAATGCTGTATGAGCCGCGGCCCCATGAAATTTTAACCAAGGCCTGGTGGTGGCCTCTCGTATTTCGTTGCCAGACGCACTATTATGGATAATTTTAACCCTTAAATAAAATAAAAACTACTGAGGCTAGAGGGCTGCAGTTTGGTATGGTTGATGATTGGAGGGTGGATCGTCAACATGCCAATTTACAGCCCTCTAGCCTCAGCAGTTTTTAAGATCTGAGGGCGGATAGAAAAAGTGCGGACGGACAGACAAAGCCATCTCAAAAGTTTCGTTTTACAGAAAACTAAAAAAGGAGAATCGAAGTCCAGGAATTACCATCGATAATTATAATATCGAATTCTACAATCAGATTATTAAGAGCAGAGTAGTGTTGTAACTTTACATTCCAATTACTTGAAGCTTTTCTTTCATATGATAATAAACACGAACTATTTTTTGTTTTATTTTTCCTTTTCGCAAAATTCTCAACGTCATTAGAAAGAAAACGCTTTCATCAGAGAGAGAGAGAGAGAGAGAGAGAGAGAGAGAGAGAGAGAGAGAGAGCGAGTCGCCCGAGGGTACAATTACATAGAAATTCGCTGAAAAGGTTATTCAATCGCTCATCTGTGTCATCACCTATCAAAAGGAGTTGAAATATACTGAAAAACAAAAACAAAAAATATATATCTTCGTACAGAGGATCTGAAAACATCGCCTGATAATTAATTAAACAGCTGCATAACAAAAAGATTTCTCTTTCTCTCCTTTAGTGGGGGAAACGGTCTTTTAGTATTTAGACATTTTGAAAACTCCCAAAAAAGTAAATAATGCGCCGAAGTTTCTTCGGCGCAATCCAGTTTTCTGTACAGCATGTAGTGCTGTATGAGACTCTCAGCCACGGCCCATGAAACTCTCAGCCGCGTTCCATGAAACTTTCAGCACGGCCCAGTTGTGGCCTAGGTTGTTGGCACCTATAACGGTGCCAGACACACGATCATGGCTAAATTTAACCCTTAAATAAAAAAAAAAAACTACCGAAGCTAGAGGGCTGCAATTTGGTATGTTTGATGATTGGAGGGTGGATGATCTACATACCAATTTGCAGCCCTCTAGCCTCAGTGGTTTTTAAGGTGTGAGGGCGGACGGACAGACAAAAAGCCATCTCAATAGTTTTCTTTTACAGAAAACTAAAAACTTTGTTCGTACAAGGGATCTGAAAATATCATCCGGTAATTAAATCAGCTGTATGACCAAAGTTTTCTCTCTCTCACTCCTTTAGTGGGAAAATAAGTCCTTAGTCTTTTAAATCTTAAGTCTTCAGTCTTTAGTCTTTACCCACTAATGAGAAGAGCCATTCATTCATTTATTGAAGTCCCAAAGCCCCTTCTTCACTTTTGATGTCAACTGGACTTCAATAGCAAACAGCAAAACCCCAGATGCCTCAAAGGAGTTCGTTTCTCTGACGCCATTCCAATGGAGAGAAGGAGAGGGGAATTTGGAGGAACCAAAGAATACCCAACCACAAAATAGGAATTAAAAACCATTAATCAGCTTAATGAACTTTAGAGAAATTCACTATTATTATTATTATTATTATTATTATTATTATTATTATTATTATTATTATTATTATTATTATTATTCAGAAGATAAACCATATTCATATGGAACAAGCCCATCACAAGGGCCATTGACTTGAAATTCTCAAGTTTCTAAAGAATATGGCGTTCAATTGAAAGAAGTACAGAATGTAATAAGAAATACAATATTATTATTATTATTATTATTATTATTATTATTATTATTATTATTATTATTATTATTATTATTCAGAAGATAAACCATATTCATATAGAAGTAGCCCATCACAGGGGCCACTGACTTGAAATTCTCAAGTTTCCACAGAATATGGCGTTCAATTGAAAGAAGTAACAGAGTGTAATAAGAAATACAAAACTATTATTATTATTATTATTATTCAGAAGATAAACCATATTCATATGGAACAAGCACCCCACAGGGGCCAATGCATTAAAATTCTAAATCTTACACAGCATACGGTGCTCATTAGAAAGTAGTAGCAGGAGGTAACAGTAGGAAATACAGAAAGAAGAGATCAATTATTAGAAAATGAAAAAAAATAAATTAACAAAATAATAAACAAATAGATAAAAATATAAAAGAATGATTAGAATAAAAGGAGAATTGCTTTAGGGTAGAAATTCATTGGCTCTTCGCTGGAACTTTTAAGGTTTCAGTTGCACAACTCCACCTCCATCTTCCTGATTACAACTTCTTGATTACATCTTCCTGATTACATCATCTTCCTGATTACATTTTCCCCGATTACATTTTTTTCTGATTGCATTTTCATGATTATATTTTCCTGATTAAAGCTTCCTGATTACATCTCCCTGTTTACAACTTCCTTATTACAACTCTCTGATTACATTTTCCTGATTACATCTTTCTGATTACATTTTCCCAATTACAGTTTCCTGTTTACACTTTCCCGATTACAGTGTTCGGATTACATTTTTCCAATTACATTTTTTTCTGATTACGTGTCCTGATTACATTTACCTGATTATATCTTCCTGATTACAACTTCCTGGTTACATTTTCCTTATTATATTTTCCTGATTACATTTTCCCAATTACAGTTTCCTGATTACATCTTTCTGATTACATTTTCCTGATTACATCTCCGTGATTACAGCGACCTGATTACATCTTCCTTTTAAATTTTTTCGACTACATTTTCCTGATTATAACTCCCTGGTTACATTTTTCGGATTACAATTTCCTGAATACATTTTCCCGATTACAGTTTCCTGATTACAACTTCCTCATTACATCTCCCAGATTACATTTTCCTGATTACAACTTCCTGATTACATCTCCCAGATTACATTTTCCTGATTACAACTTCCTGATTACATCTCCCAGATTACATTTTCCTGATTACAA
>JANJGK010008943.1:17500-20000 GCA_039081455.1 Macrobrachium rosenbergii
GATTTTAATTAACGCTAACAGAAATATTTGAAGCTTTGGAAAACTAAATCGCCATTTTTTCTGTTACATTCTTCCTGCAAAGTTTGCATCGTTTTGTTTTGTGTCTTGTTGAGTTATCATTCACTGTTTTGTCTTTCCTTTTATTATTCTGCTTTTCTCATATTTTGATATCAATCGCTGTTTTGCTCGGCCTTTTATTCTGTTTCATTTACTGTTTCGTTTTCCATTTCATTCTGCATTTTTCACTGTTTTCTTTTTCCTCTAATTCTGTATCATTCACTGTTTTGTTTCCCCCATTATTTTCGTCTCATTCACTGTGTTGTTTCGTTTCTTATTCTTGTGTCATTCACTGTTTTGTTTTCCTTCTCATTATGTATCATTCACTGTTTGATTTTGCCTCATGTTCTGTATCATTCACTGTTTTGTTTTGGCCCTTATTCTGTATCATTCACCGTTTTGTTCCTCTTATTCTGTATCATTCACTGTTTTGTTTTTCCTCTTATTCTGTATCATTCACTGTTTTGTTTTTCCTCTTATTCTGTATCATTCACTGTTTTGTTTTTCCTCTTATTCTGTATCATTCAGTTTTGTTTTTCCTCTTATTCTGTATCATTCACTGTGTTGTTCATCTTATTCTGTATCAATCACCGTTTTGTTTTGCTTCTTATTCTTATTATCTATCATTCACTGTTTTGTTTTTCCTCTTATTCTGTATTATTCACTGCTTTATTTTCCCTCCTATTCTGTATCATTCACTGTTTTGATTTGTCTATTATTTTGTATTTTTCACTGTTTTGTTTTTCCTCTACTTCTGTATCATTCAGTTTTGTTTTTCATCTACTTCTGTATCATTCAGTTTTGTTCTTCCTCTACTTCTGTATCATTCAGTTTTGTTTTTCCTCTACTTCTGTATCATTCAGTTTTGTTTTTCCTCTACTTCTGTATCATTCACTGTTTTGTTTTTCCTCTTACTCTATATTGTTCATTGTTTTGTTTTCCACTTTATTCTGCATCATTCACTCTTTTGATTTGCCTATTATTTTGTATTTTTCAGTTTTGTTTTTCCTCTAATTCTGTGTCATTCATCATTTTGTTCTTCTTATTCTGTATCATTCGCCGTTTTGATTTGCCTCTTATTCTGTATCATTCACTGTTTTGCTTTCCATTTTATTCTGTATATCATTCTTTGTTTTGATTTGCCTCTTATCCTGTATTTTTCACTCTTTTGTTTTTCCTCTAATTCTGTATCATTCACAGTTTTGTTTTCCCACTTATTCTGATATCATTAACAGTCTTGTTATTCAGTCTACTGTTCATTCTGTACTCATCTTAATCATCCACCAGTCTGCCATTGCAGTTTAACACTTAAATTAATATGCATCGCCTTAGTTGATTAACAAATTCAATGGTTTATTATTCAGCTGAAAACAGCCTCGGGAGCTACCTCATTACCTCTTACCTCTTACCTACTTTTACCCTAAACTGCTTGTTCCCTTACCTACACTAACAACGTAAGTTATTATTCGTATTTAGATGCTCGTGGTATATTGAAACCTTGATGAATATAGACGCATAAGGGTAATTTAGGGGTTGGACGAAAGTTTAAAACCGAAATGATTGTTTACATGTATATATATATGTGTATATATATATACATATATATATGCATATATATGTATATCAAATATATATATATATATATATATATATATATATATATATATATATATATATATATATATATATATATATATATATATATATATATATAAATGCAAATAACATTACTGCAATTCTCGTTTAGCATTCCCCTGGCAATGAACCTCTTCGTAAGAACTAATAATCTGTTCTTTTTCCCTCCGAAAATAGCATATGAAAGTAGTGGATGAACGATGCAAATGAAATTAGTAGTAAATCAAAGTAGCCAGTGAAAGTAGCAAATGAAAGTAGGACATAAAAGTAGCAAATGAAAGTAGCAAACGAAAGTAGAGAGTGAAAGTGTCAAATCGTAACACCAAATGAAAGAAGCAAGTGAAAGTAGCAAATAAAACTAGTGGATGAAAGTAGTAACTAAAAGTAGCTAGGGCAAGTAGTTATTAAACGTAGAAAATGAAAGGAGCAAATGAAGGCAGTAGATAAAAGTAGTGTGTGAACGTAACAATTTAAAGTAGTAGATATAAGTAACAAATGCAATTAGCAAATGTCAGTGGCAGAGGAAAGTAGCAAGTGAAAGTAAGAAATGATAGCAGTAGATGAAAGTAACAAATTATTAGGAAATGATAATAGTAGAAGAAAGTAGCAAATGGAAGCATATACAAGTAGCAAATGAAAGTAGCAAATAAAACTAACTGATGAAAGTAGTAGCTGAAAGCAGCAAGTGAAATGAGTAAATCAAAGTAGCAAATGAAATTAACAGATAAAAGTAGTAAACGAAAGTAGTAAATGAAAGTAACAAGTGAAAGTAGAACATGAAAGTAGCAAAAAAGTAGCAAATTACAGT
>JANJGK010008944.1:0-12500 GCA_039081455.1 Macrobrachium rosenbergii
CCAGAAATTTGACGAAGGCCTGATCCACTTGATGGCTGTCCTTAAATTAGGTGGCGAGTATTTCTAATATAGATTTATATTACTCTAATACGTATTTTGTAAGTAGTTGAATGTTTTCATAAAGTTTGTTTTATTACTTTATATGTAGGTAGATTTTTTTTATTAATTCCAAATTATTTTGCTCTAGCCAAAAGAATATAATTAAACTATAAATTGCCTTTATACTGGAAACTTATAAAAACATCCCTTGCTTGCTGTGATTCCTGTACTTCCCCTCAGAATAACAGGGGGAAGGGTTTACGCTACCGGCTCGTTCATTATTTCTGTGCTGCATAATTAATTAGGAAAGCTAATTAATAATTTCTTCGTCCGATCGTAAATAACTTATTTCGTTTCATCTGGACGTATTGTGAATTATTGTTGATCAGTTCTGGGTACGAAGCTGTATGAAAAACAGGATGGAGTTTAAATCATTTAAAGAACTTATGGTTCGGCCTTCCCCAAAGGAATTTTATCTGTTTATGGTTTATCTATGACGATTTAAAAGTGGGTTATGGACGAAGACAGAGAGCAGGGGGGCGGGGAAGGCGGAGGGCGTGATTTCAGAAATGCTGAGGTACAGGTGAGCGTGGAACGTTGTAATATCAAGCAAAATATAAAGTGAAATGTGGTTACGATAAACCGTAGAGTTTTCACAATCATCTTCCCCGATTTTTTATTTATATTTTATTATATATATTTTTTTGCGTGACGTGCGAAAATTTTGGCTAGTAACTTGTTAAGCAAGCTTTCTCCTACATGGAAGAGAGAGAGAGAGAGAGAGAGAGAGAGAGAGAGAGAGAGAGAGAGAGAGAGAGAGAGAGAGAGAGAGAGAGCAGACTAAAAGCGTATTTAGTACAGATTAATCTGCAAACAGGTAATCACTTGCGTCCATGCACATCAATTCGTCAGTTTTCTTAGGCAGTGAGGCACCATACCATGGCTATCAATGTTTTGAGCATAATTTATAGCTTTGAAAAAATTTTAAACTACAGTTAATTGTGATCGGATTAAGTAAGCATCAAGGAAGGTAAAAGCCATGATCTAGGCATTAAATACATTTTTTTCTCTCATACGTTTTGATTATTGTTAATCAAAATTTCCAAGATTCACATAAAACAAGAAAAAAAATAGCTTTATCATGCTCTCCAAGCTTCCATAGAACATAATTCATTATAAGGGAAGAATTGAAACATAGTACCCCATGTGCAAAGTAAATTAAAACAGCCAGAATACCCTGTTTGCGAACTAATAAACGTAAAATATCTCTATTGGGAAAAATTAACGTCCGTTGCATGCGCAAGCGACCCACGTCCACGGTAAGTTTGAAATTTGCCAAATTTTCGTCGACTCGCTAGTATCTCTTCTCTGTATTTAAAATTTCCTTTGTTTTCATAATATGTCAAAGAAAATTTGATAAACTGGCGTCCCATTAGGTTAGAATGCCTTATGTGTGAAAAAGTAAGGTAATCACAGAATGTTATTTATATTGTAAAGTAAATCTTAGAATCATATTTAAGAAAATGTGATAATCTTAGAACGTCTCGCATATAAGAAAATGGGACAATCTGAAAGTTCCATATGTAAGAAATTGGATAATTCTCAGAGTACCCCCATATGTTAGAAAACAGGATAACTTAGAATGCCCTTTGTGTGAGAAAGAATTTTAGATAAAATGCCCATAAGCGAGAAAATGAGAAATTTACTGTCCCATATGTAAGAAAATTAGATTTAGAAAGCCACATATATGAAAAAGTAGTAATCTGAGAGTTTCGAAGTGCGAGAACGTGACATAATTATGAATGTTTGATGTGTGAGAAAAAGAGAATAGTTTACTGTCCCTCATGTGAGAAATTGGAAAACATTATTAGACAAAAACTTAGAAAACGTACCGTAATTCATTATCGCCTGATTGCTCTGCCGTTGATTCTTTGAAGAGTAAAGGACTAGCCAGGGGACGACGTGAATGAAATAGGAGGATAAGGATAGTACTATGGAAAGGACTTTTACTGTAGAAATTCGCCTATGTTTCTGTTGGGTCTCGGAATGACCCGTCTCTTGTACAGTTAAACCCTTGAAAGCCTGCAACAAGTTTCAGATTATTTATTTATATACAGTATATTTTGGCGTTGGAATATTTGCATGTGGAGAGAGTTATTCGAGAGAGAGACTCAAAGTCATACCGGTATATATTTACATGAACAGAATTGACATGAAAGATCATAAATTTTTGTGGATATCTTAAGAAAACCAAGGCATTTAACGTACTGGCAGCGTCAGTCATTACATCATGAAGAAAAGGCAAAGGTATCACAAAAGTTCATACGACTTATCGTAGTCTACAACTTATCGCAGTCTAAACTGAAGTTAGGGTAACCTACCCTCACTTCAGTTTAGACAGAGTTGTACCATCAATATCTTAGTAAACTGGGAATATAAACTTTAGTTTTGGCCCTTTTATCGAAATTATATTAAGGTAACTTCGTGTTTCTGTGCGAAGAAGAAGTCGTAGCAAAAGGTCAGCAACATTAAACTCGCGTAATCGGAATTTATGCAAATTAATATTAAAGATAATAGTTTAGCGACTACTGAGTCGCATAGCTGAACACCGTAAGCCTCGACCAAGGGGTTTGTTCGTAAATAAGAGAAGGAGACGTAAGCGGACAAAATTAAACAATTTGATCAGCAAGAGGGAACCGATGAAAAGTAAAAAGTGTAAAGCAACGCAAAGAACATTAAGTATCGCCTACAGTGCTCCGCTGAAAGACCTAAGAGCATACTAGATGCTCGTAATTCATGCAGAAGACTCAGCCTCCAGCGCAGAGAGTACGCTTAACCGCCTCGACACTTGATGAGCGGAAGTAACGCTCAATAAAAGAGCTGTTGTGTGGCTATTCTCGAGTGCCAGTGTCCACTACGGCCGCGTATGTCCGCGGAAGGAACGGACTCGCCCCCTTGTGGCACTAAAGGGAAAGCGTCAGTTGCTTTTACGATGGCGGGGTGCCAGATATACCAGCAGTTTTTTTTTTTTTCTAGGTTTTTGTAGTTTTTTTTTTTTTTTTAGGAAAATTGTAGATGTTGGTGGCATGTTGCGGTGTCTTATACTTGAAGTTTTTTTTCGTGTGCAGAGATATGTTTTTACTGTACAACGAAAGATGTTTTAGATTAATGCGCATATTAGTGGATAATAGTGTTATTGCTTGATGATAATCTTTATTTTTTTTAACTTTATTATTTATTATTTCTTGATGGGTGGATGAGACGGTTTAAGAAGTCAACTTCGAGAAAGCGTAATTCCTTTCCATTTTCCTTCTTTAGATGACTCCTTTCCTTTTCCATTACAAGAATAAATCCTATCATGAACATTTGTGAAATGTTGATCTCTCTCTCTCTCTCTCTCTCTCTCTCTCTCTCTCTCTCTCTCTCTCTCTCTCTCTCTCTCTCTCTCTCTTTCCACACACTTCCTCACACGCACGTACACACACTCACTCTTTGACATTATCATACAACACCATCAATCGCTAAAAAAAAAAAGTTTTCCGCCAATAATTACCTTCGTGTAGTTCCCCTTGAAAGGGAAAAAAAATAACTTCCGGTAAAACAAGAAGGGAAAAATGGAAATAAAATCGATGAAAACTCGAAGGGAATATGGAGGAGGGAGGGGAAACAGCAAGATATACGGAGGGAAGGAAATGAGGGTAGCGGGTGAAGTAGGAAGTAGATGGAAGGGGGATTGTGAATGGGATGGAATACATGGAAGGGAATAAAAGGAGATAGGAATGGGATGGGGGAGGTGGACAGGTATTCGTGAGTGTGAAAGGGGGGAGGGGGTTAGAGGCAGGTAAGTGAAAAATATGGAAAATGAAACAAATTAAAATTCATTGGTTGGAGTAGAGAGAGAGAGGAAGTGAGCAGGATGTGATGCGTTTGGTGTGAGGAGGAGGAGGAGGAGCAGCAGCAAGCTAGCAACAGAGCCGTGTAAGTTGTTTCATTAGGAAGTTTTTTTCAGTGAAAGGGAAATTAATTAAGAGAAGTTTGAAGTTGCGTTGTCTATCATATCGACGGCGGGCAAGTCTTGCAGACCATTAGGCCGATGACATTCGCTCTCCTTGTGATTTTGTGAGTCATCTGTTAGCGTAATGACAAGGAAAAGTATTTCACATTCTGTTCATTTTGGCATTGTTCTGTCTTTTTTTTTTATTATGCTCTTTGCTTTTTTAATGTCTTATTTTGTCGTTATCTTTTCTCTGTTGTTCTATTCAGGTTGGTTCTAAGCTGCTCTGTTATATCTGACCTGATTTCACAACTTCATATTCTATTCAGTTTGACAATCACATTTTTCCTGTTTTATTCTCATTTTTCTCTTAAACCAGCTCCACTGTAATCATTTCATTTTGTTCTTTTTGTAGCTTATCCGGCTCTGTTGTAAAACTATTTTTAAGCCTTTTTCTAAGCTTCCTAACGAGGAAAAATGTTTGTATTTTGTTTTCTGATTTATTGCACGTTAGTGATTCCTTCAAGTATTTTCATTTCCAACTGTTTCTGTCTTGGTTACATTAATCTGTAATCACTGTTATCGGTGCGGGACGTCATTTCATTTATATGAAAATGCGAGACCGATTGAATTAGGCTCTCTCTCTCTCTCTCTCTCTCTCTCTCTCTCTCTCCTCTCTCTCTCTCTCTCTCTCTCTCTCTCTCTCTCTCTCACACACACACACACACACACACACACACACACACACACACACATTTTGAAATACGATTTGGTCTTTTGTTATACATTTTCAGATTCTGGGAAACATTTTTCCCCATGTTTTCTGTTGAAATCATTATATACATTTTAGCTTATCAATTGATAAAATACTTTTTTCTTCCTCAAAATACGAAAGTGGTAATATTCTTTTTTGTCCGTGTTGCCAACTGCCAGGCCAGGTAGGTACAAATTGCAACATAAATTATCTCGTACGCTACATCAGCTTCAAGAGACCGCTGTCTTTAGCAAATTATAGCAACATTATTGACACGGGTCTCTTCTCAAACACACACGCACACACACACACACACACACACACACACACACACACACACACACACACACACACCATCTGGGAAGGTACTTTGTAAGAAATTTTAGGATACTGAAAGTGATGGGGATTCTGTATTCCCTCTGAAACCCGTTGCCGCTCACACCTAGCCCCCGAGGCTTTTGTATGTTTCTAAGTATTGATTTATATCATATTAAAATTGTTAAAATTTGTTAACCGCCTTATTCACCAATTATTGGTCAGTGGCGCTTATGTACCAGCGACTTGGGCATTTAGTGGTGGTCACCTAGACAAGTTTTGACCAAACCCAACGTCGCTCACCTCTCTGTTCAAAACCAGCGTTTTTGAGCTAATTAAAAAGGATACGATTTAAAGAGCATAGTTTTCTAGAAGTTTTGTTCCACCCGTGAGCAAATTACAGCACGACTTTCCTAGTCATACGTCTTTTGGCAGACTTACACAAGACTCGTTTCACAGAGGAAGTGCTTGACCTTGCGTGCTTTCCTCTTGTTATTTCTTTCAAGTGGTTGACTTTAGCATCTTCTTTTCTGTACTGGGCCGCTTTCCCTACTGGAGATTTGAGCATCCTGTTTTTCCGGTTACGGTTGTAGCGTGGCTAATGATGATAATGATAGTTTCTGTATTTAAATTTCCTAGTCCCGTATTTGACAGGGCTACGTAGCTGTGACCCTCTATCCCTTTCAAAAGTATTTTTTTCATTATTATTTTAAGTAGGCCGAACGCTTACACGGGCACTGTCTCCCTTCTAGAATGTACTTATCAAAGTTGTATTTAACAAGTCTCCGGTGTTTGATAAGTGCTGTTTTTAATGTAAAAAAATGCGCTTTTTACTTCTATTTTATTTTCCCTTAGGACTCTCAGTGAAGTTGTTAGGGTACCAGTTCTTGTAACTATGACAGATGCGACTTCATTTTTAGAGCGTGTTTTTATGGACGTAATTTTGTGAAGAGCCTGAACTCTAAAAAAAAAGTTGGAAACGTCATTGGCCTGCTTGGGGGTCATTTCGATGAACATACAAAAGTCAAAGGAAATTTCTTTTAAATTAGTATGCAAGAAATGAAAGGCTTATTTTTGTGAAACCACCAAATATATATATATATATATATATATATATATATATATATATATATATATATATATATATATATATATTATATATATATATATATATATATATATATATATATATATATATATATATATATATATATATATATATATATATATTTTTTTTTTTTTTTTTTTTTTTTTTTTTTACCTCATCTGAAGCTCTTGTTTTCGAAGTGGTTCATATGTTTTCGTTCGGCACGTTCGAGTTTTCTGTACAGAGCATAATCAAGGCCTAATTTAGGCCACCGAGATTAGATCTATCTTTTGGTGGTTTCGTATAATGCTGTATGAGCCGCGGCCCATGAAACTTTAACCACGGCCCGGTGGTGGCCTGGCCTATATCGTTGACGACGCACGATCATGGCTAACTTTAACCTTACATAAAATAAAAAATACTTAGGCTAGAGGGCTGCAATTTGGTATGTTTGATGATTGGGGGGTGGATGACCAACACTAATTTGCAGCCCTCTAGCCTCAGTAGTTTTCAAGATCTGAGGGCGGACAGAAAAAAGTGCGGACGGACAGACAAAGCCATTTCAGTGGTTTTCTTTTACAGAAAACTAAAACTCAAATATTACTGAGATGCAGGTTTAATTTTTCAGGAATGCAGAGAAAGGCAGTGAAATCTGCTCCCTGAAAGTGACTGGTATGAAGTATTAAACTTGGTAACGGTAAAAGCAATTAAGAAATTAAGTTCATGTAAAAAAAAGAAAGACATTTACTAAAGTGTGCTTCACAGTTGCGATGCGTTGGATTTCTAAACCTTCTTACGTTTTCTCTGACTCATCAACTGAATTTGTTGGGCCCTGTGTTAATTAAGGGTAGTATGTAATACCATCCTATCATACTATGACAACTCTGCCCTTGTGCCAGTACCTACGTCAAGAGACGCTCTGTCAGCCCATCACTGTGGAGACAATACCGCCAAGTAACTATGTAGCCGTGACCCTTGATAATATAAAAGCTGATTCTCGTTAAAAGGCCGTGAATATGATGAGCGGGCTAAGAGGAAGTGATATGTGATGCCGGTCCCTGCGGCCGCACGGCTATAGAGTCTCGGCTATTCTATGGAAATTCGTCAAGGGGATCAATTTCCCTTCGCCTTCTCACAAAGAGCCTCCGACCAATGGAGCAGAGTCTGAAGATCGTGGAAGGTTTCCCCCCGTCTGACCTTATCTTTTCATCAGCCGGGTCGTTTTCTCTCTCGTGCGCGCGCAAGTGCTGTTTTGTTGTGTGTGTATATGTGTGTGCATATATGTGTGTATATATATCTCGAATTCTTAGCGCTTTTTTGGATACGCTTGTCCAAAAAAAAGCGCGAAGAATTCGAGAAATTAAGAGGGCATTGTGGTTATTACAGTTGCGTATATATCTGGTAAAGAGTGACGAGTAGATTCTACACACACACACACACACACACACACACACACACACACATATATATATATATATATATATATATATATATATATATATATATATATATATATATATATATATATATACGTGTGTGTGTTTATATATATGTTATATATATAAATGTTTATGTATATGTGTGTACATAAACACACACAAACACATATATACATATTTATTATTTCAGATATATGAATTCACGTTTGAAAATAAACATAAATGGAATTGTTAAAAATATACATCAGAAAGAGAGAGAGAGAGAGAGAGAGAGAGAGAGAGAGAGAGAGAGAGAGAGAGAGAGAGAGAGAGAGAGAGAGCTCGTTAAATATGCAGATGCAATCGCAAGTTGATTTCCTCGGTTGCGGGTGTCATATGTAACTGTCGCATGGTATGTAAGGGGCTGCGGAACTGTCGCATCGTGGAAGAAGTTTCTTTTACGTAATCGTGACAACTGTTTTTCAGCAAGAAAGCTTTACGATTATTTTATCTATCCATGACTTTAATATAACAGTTTTGGTTATTAGGATTAATTACGTGAAATTCATATGGATTTGTGGCAGAAATAGGATGTAATGAGAACAAATGAATAATTTACCGTGGAAAGAAAGGTATTAGGAATCATTGTGGAGATTAAATATTGGGATGTCCTTTTGGAGATCAGTTTAGTTTCTTCAAGTCCCGTTGGAGATCAGAAAAATTGGGTATCTTACTTGAGGTTATCGGAGAAACTGGCAATATGGATTCCAAGAAGAAACAGTTTATATTTTACGGAAGCAAGTTCATTTAAAAAATTAAACAAGATTTGAGTTAATGAATGATGAAATATGTTCAAGTCATGCGTTCAAATTGTTTCCATTTCTTGAAGAATGTTTGTAGCTATTTCATGATTTTAATAGACCTATTGTGTACAAATAGGCTGAGTCAATAAAATATTCTTCAATGGAAAATAGTAATATTAGAGAATATTGTTTCTTGAGCCCCAACACATACTGTACATAGTGCCGGCACCATATACCACTCCCATCGGATCCATTCAGCGTTCTGAATAAACTACTTGCTAATAATAACAGGCTCCAGTCAATTGGCTACATGGCTAGGCCTAAGAGGTCTCAAAAGGATCGGTCTTCTGGGATCCTCGTAGGCCTAATTCTTCAATAACAAGTTACCTGTGGTTTATCATTTAGCATTGGCTGGCATTGCGATGGAATTTTATTTATTTATTTGTTTATTTTTTACTCGTTAACATTCATCCCTTAAATCAGCTAATGACTTTCTTCCGGTTAAACCACCCTCATTTTCTCCTTCCTCATACCCATTCTTTCTTTATTTTACTCCTGAACTTCAGTATTCTCCTCTTACTTCCGTATTCCTCCCCATTCATGATCCTCCCGTACTTTAAGAAGTAAATTTGTCTCTTGATTTTGGGTAGAGACTTACTACTCACTTCGTAGCGACTCCTCTTAGTTTTCTGTAAAAGAAAACTATTGTGCCGGCTTTGTCTGTCCGTCCGCACTTGATTCTGTCCGCACTTTTCCTGTCCGCCCTCAGATCTTAAAAACTACTGAGGCTAGAGGGCTGCAAATTGGTATGTTGATCATCCACCCTCCAATCATCAAACATACCAAATTGCAGCCCTCTAGCCTGAGTAGTTTTTATTTAATTTAAGGTTAAAGTTAGCCATAATCGTGCGTCTGGCAACGCTATAGGACAGGCCACCACCAGGCCGTGGTTAAAGTTTCATGGGCCGCGGCTCATGTAGCATTCTACGCTGTGTAGGAAACCCGATTCTTCGGCGCCTTTTTTACTTGTTTCTTATTTTCTGAGGTTCAGTCGTCCAAACATCAGCATAATTCTTAGAAATATTGTCTTGTCCTAATGTATAGATTTTGTCACTTTCATATACATACCATTTTTCTTCTGGGGTGAAAAAGACACTCTTAATACTTTAATTATAATTGCAGAATCAAAACACTGGTTAATAATAAACTTTAATCCGAATTTCCATAAGCAATATATTGAATCTTTCAAACACATCGTAGCCGTATGAAGAGGGTTTGCCTAATATCTGTACTTAGGAATTAGTAGTGGTTATGGTGGCACAAAAACATAAAATCTTTGATTTATATTTGTCGTTGGAATAATCTTGATATTAGATGCAGAAAAGTATCTTTAAATTTCAGAGGCCTCGCGGCAAACACAAATATATTTCTTCCATCTGGCATAAATACATTTGCACTTTCCGAATAGTAGATACAAAAGGTTGCTTTGAATTTCAGTGTGGGTGGTTAAGAATTCCTCGCGGCAAACGCAAATATGTTTCTTTCATTTGGCGTAAGTATATTTGCACATTCCGATATTATGAACAGTACTATTCCGTAATTTAAAACTGTGCGAAAACTCGCTCCAATTTGACACCATGGCGAGGTTGAGTTAATTTCTGTTGCAGTACAAATATCCGCTCTGGAAGACCATTTGTATGCATAAGCCTTTCCAGCTCCTAACTTCATAGATGACTGAAATCAGAGAGCGTTGCAATTGGATGTTAGACCTAGACCGTACATTTCCAAAGAGAGTTTTCATGTATTTCCTACAGGGATATAAGGATTTCAAGTCTTTTGAAAGTAGTAATTTGAAAATTCCATACCGCAAATGTAAAGTATCACAGCAAGAAGTGACAGTCTGCCATATGTAACTCTGTAACCCAAAGGGCCACATCCCATTCTGTAACCCGCAGATATTCCCATGTTTCAGAGTCTGAGCACGTATTCTGTAACTTGGTGCCAACAGTACAAAAGCCAAGCATTTCGTTAATTGAAGTAAATAAAGTCATGAATATTAACTTCTGTTGGCCCAGGTCTCTTAATTGTATCCTTTATTGTTGTTACTATACTGACTTATTTAAACGTAAAGGGCTTTTAATTTACAGTGCAAACGAAGTGACGAGAACAACTAGCAGATATAGATGAGCAGAAATGAACACCATAAGCATCAGTGTTACTTAAAATTACGAAGGCCTAGTTAGCCGTCATTCTAAAGTAGTATATATCCCTTGTTTTGCAGAATTGTTAGTATAGGAAAAAGTCGTTGTCACAAGACCTTGAGCAAAAAATAGGAAGGTATAATTAAAAAAAGAAGTTTGGTATACCTTGTTTTTCTCCATATGCAATGTGTGTGCGTGTTTTACATATATATTTATATATGTGTGTGTATATGTGTGTAATGCAGGTATTTCAAGGAAAAATAAGACAAACTTTTTAATATATGTATTAATATACACACACACACACACATATATATATATATATAATTGTGTATGTGTGTGTGTGTGTAATGCAGGTATTTCAAGGAAAAATAAGAATTAAACTTAATTAAATATTCTATGACTTGGAAATGATTACCTTCCGGCAAAACTCAAAGGTTAAAGGTCAGAGATTAAGATTTCAGCGGATTTGATACTTCATGTACAGCCTCATAATTGTGGTGTAATTTTCGTATTGATAAGTTATAATGTTAATAATCTCTAAAGATCAAAGTTTTTTTCTGTAGAGGTCAAGGTTCAAGCCGGGTAGGATTTTCATTTCAAATGATGTTACCTGGACCAAGCCGGAAAAGGGATTATTGTATGGTTATTCACTTTGTAGTCTCTTCTAAGAAATGCTCCGAAGTGTGTGTGTGTGTGTGTGTGTTTTATTTTAGGTTCCGTTTTATACAGCTTACTGTTTCTTTTAATGTCAAAAAAAAGAAGACGAAGAATACAAAAATCAATAAGTACAATTTACATAATATTTTTTTAAAGCAGATGATACACTTTTAGTATCATCCAACTACAGTTGCGATTATTGTAACTTTAGATCTAAGAAAAGTATCTAGTCATGTCGGAAAAATGGAAATAAAAACTATTAGTGTCATTGGCATCACAAATATTTCAACAGTATACTTACTGAAAGGCTGTGAATCTTTGCCGGTTACACCAGACGCCACAAGATAGTTATGTTGTGGGTTTCAATATTTTTTGGCTAGGCTTGAGCTGTGGCCATGTGTTCACTTGCCTTCATGCATGGGACCTTCATGAGTGTAGAATTGCATTCCAGTTTTCATTCCTTGTGATTCGATGTAATCAACATACATAGAGGAAATTGAACTGTGTGACTGGCCTGAGTCGTACCAGGTCGAGGTGTGTTCATATGGTCAAAAATTCTTGCGTTTTTTAAGCACACTTCCACCAATCTTCGCATCAGTATTGTTACGTAACGAGTCCTCTTAGAAAGGGCTTTTGCCAACGGCATGGACTGCAGTGAGGTAAATGACAGATATTTCGTAGTCATTTCATGTGGGTTGACATATTAGTTCTAATGGGATTTGTTTTGAGGAAGATATTCTTTTATACCCCACTCCCAGAAGAAATTCCGAGATAGGAAATGTGGCAGAAAAACAAATACGATAAATATGTAAGCTTATAAATTCTCGTGGGGGAACGCGAAAGTAGGAAGCATTATGAATAGGAAGTGTGTGGGATGTGTGTGTGTGTGTGTGAGAGTCTGTGTTTATATAATATATATATATGGGTGTGTGTACACATTTATTTGTATATGTATATATACGTATATATATATATATATATATATATATATATATATATATATATATATATATATATATATATATATATATATATATATATATATATATATATGTATGTATGTATATTGTAATGAACCGTCCATTACGCTTCTCTCAGGTTCTATACAAAATTTGATTGGGACTGAGGTGACCAGGTAGTCCAATGAGAAATCAAGGAGGGGGGACCAAAACAAACCACCAAAATACCTTAAAACTAGTTTATTAATGATACGTTCTGTACATATTTAC
>JANJGK010008944.1:17500-24173 GCA_039081455.1 Macrobrachium rosenbergii
AAACCTTTTACCGAGAGAGAGAGAGAGAGAGAGAGAGAGAGAGAGAGAGAGAGAGAGAGAGAGAGAGAGACTTATCAGATATTAATTTTTAGATGCAGTCGATATATGTTGATACGACATGGCCTTTTTATCGTTATATCTTTTGTTCCAGGATTGTTTATAACTCCGAACTCGGTATAGAATCATCCTTTTTCTTTTTTCACTGATGTCATTATTATTCGTCTCATATTATTGAGGATGGGTTCGAGGTTGTAAGTACGGTAAGATCTTGAAGGAACAAAAGTTCCCAAGAGCCACCTAAGTCTGCTACGCCCACCAAACACCAAAGAGTGGATTATTTTTAGACTTGAATTATCTCCAACCTGAGTCAGCGTGTTTCTTTTCTGTTAATCATTATATGTCCTTGAGTAACTTATTGTAGAAGGCAGCGTATTAATTTTTGAAACGCTATTTGACCTTGCATCTCAGTATGTGTCCCTTTAACACCGACTAACGAGAGCAAAAAATCGGAAAATACACTTGAATACTTCAGATTAGCAAAATACACTAAGTGGCGTTTTTTAAATTGTCAGGATACCGGAATTAAGCCGCAGGACACTGGGTCAGGTGGTTTTCATCTATTATTATTATTATTATTATTATTATTATTATTATTATTATTATTATTATTATTATTATTTTATTATTTTGTAAAGACGCTGGGTATAACGGTTGTAATGCCAGACATATTAAATGTAAAATATACTGTTTAAAAAATAGCCTAATTGAAGGGTATGAATAACACCCCGAGCACTATACATAATGGTACTGAGTAAAAGTAGAACTGAAGTCACTTTATAAATTGGCCCCAGTTGGCAACCCTCACTCAGGAGCCAAGTTTTGTTATCAGTTGTCACCAGAGGGGCAAAGTAACCCTTGAGGCGTAACATATAACTACTTAGGCCTCATTATCGACACTAGCAAGAACCTCTGAAAGCTTGGGCTGCCTTGGCCAACTCCAAGACGAACTTAATGAGTCCGCATCCGGAACCGGATCCATAGCAAAATCTAATCAGTTCGCAAAGTTTAATTGGAATTCCGTCGTACTTTGAAATTGGCCCTTAAGAAATGGTTTACGCGTCGCTCGGTTGGTTATTCTCTCTTCTTAGTTTTAGTTCTTTTGATCTGTACCAATTTCACTACATTCATCAGTGCCTTTTTCCTCTGTAATTTCTAAACAGTTTACCCGATTTTTTTGTATCTGATATTCTATATGCCAGTTTTATATTCATCACTGTCTTAGCATTTATAGAATTTGAAAAGTTGCTATTTTTTTTTTACCGCTTTTTGTGAATAATTTTTCCATGTTTTTTATGTATCTAATATTCGGTCATTCCTAAGTTTATTTTACACAGATTTGAAACCATGCCTAAAAATTATAAATTGTCTGACGTGGGTTGAATTAACTTTAGTTTCCGTTGTATCAAAGATCATTCTAGGAGACTGCAAGTAGGTTTTGATACAGCGTTAACCACACATTAAAAAAAAAGAAAAGAAAACGATAAACTATGGACTTAAAAAAATAACTTTTAAGAATTTCCGCCTGCAAACCACGCATTGACTCTCCTCTGCATTATGCACGAAGTAATTTCGCCAGGGTGGCCTGCCTTCCTTTCAGGAGATTTATTGTTCGGGTTCTGATGCAAATTTCATTTTCATCTCCTCCTTTCGTGGTAGCGAGAAGAATCCTCTCAACGAGAAAAAACTTCATAATGTTCTAGGTACTAGTAGTAATAGTAATATTGATAGCCGCACTAATAATGTTCTGGGTACAAATAGTAATAACAGTATTAATGGCCTTAGTGATAGTAATGGTTGCAGCTGCTTGCACAAGTGTTTATTGGTAATAGATAAACATGTGTTGTTTTTTTTATTTTTCTTCTGCGTCGTAATATTTTTTAAGCTGGAATTTCACGTAACGTTAGGGATATAATTTTTATAAATTTTGAAAAGGAAGAAAATTAATTCATTTCTTCTGAAAACTAAAAAATAAGGAGTCTTTCCTTAACTCAAATCAGGTGGTTCAGGTAACTAATTCTGGGTTGCAGTCAGAGAGAGAGAGAGAGAGAGAGAGAGAGAAAATATGGACATATGAATAAAGAAGATAGTTAAAAATTCTGAAGACGCAAAGATTAAACATAAATTGAATTTGGAGAGAGAGAGAGAGAGAGAGAGAGAGAGAGAGAGAAGAGAGAGAGAGAGAGAGAGAGAGAGAGAGAGTTTGAAGCTTAAAGGGTAAAGGAACCAAAAAAAAAAAAGGAATTCTCATTGTGAAAAGTTAAGAAAATAAAAAGGAAATCGGTATTGAAGAGAGGCAAAGAAAACGACTTGACAATTCATTGTTTACCGAAACTGGATGCTAAATCGAGGACAATACAAATCCGGATATAAGTAATACTCAGTTGATTGTCAAGGAGTATATTTCACATGCCACGAAAAGGATAGGGTTATTTGGGATAATAATAGACTGCACTTGCGCTGTTGGCCTTGTCTGATGCTGAATAAAAGTGGAGATGGCGTCTGGCAATTCCAAGCCCGATCGATTCTAATATCCGTCTATCGTTGTAGAATGAAATATCGAGATTTTGATGATACTTAATGAATTTCGAATAATATGAGGAAGATACAGCGTGTGCGTTTCAGAAATCTCTCTCTCTCTCTCTCTCTCTCTCTCTCTCTCTCTCTCTCTCTCTCTCTCTCTCTCTCTCTCTCTCTCCCCGTTTGTATGTACAGTATATGTATTTATATACTGTATGTGTATGTATATATATATATATATATATATATATATATATATATATACACATACGTACATCCTGTTCCCAGTATATATATATATATATATATATATATATATATATATATATATATATATATATATATATATATATATATATATATATATATATATATATCCTGTTCCCAGTATGTTACCGTTTTATTTTAGTTCCAGTCATTGCGACCATTATTATTATCGTTACTGTTGGTATTGTCTTCATTTTTTGTATTACAGTTTTTATTTCTGTCATTACGTAAGTCATTGTTGCAGTTGATTTAGTTAAGCAAACTTGAACAGTAAAAATTTTTTTACAGCTTTTAGTTTTCTGAAAAGAAAACTATTGTTCCGGCTTTGTCTGTCCGTCCGCACTTTTTTCTGACCCGCACTTTTTCTGTCCGCCCTCAGATCGTAAAAACTACTGAGTCTAGAGGGCTGCAAATTGGTATGTTGATCATCCACCCTCTAATCGTCAAAAATACCAAATTGCAGCCCTCTAGCCTTAGTAGTTTTTATTTTATTTAAGGTTAAAGTTAACCATAATCGTGCGTCAGGCAACAATATAGGACAGGCCACCACCGGGCCGTGGTTAAAGTTTCGTGGGCCACGGCTCACACAGCATTTTACCGATACCACCGAGAGATAGATCTATTTTCGGTGGGCTTGATTATACGCTACAGCGGCTCTACAGAAAACTCGATTGCGCCGAAGAGTCTTTGGCGCATTGTTTACTTGTTTTCAAACGATATTGACTTTTGTCCTGTGTTTTTCGTGGCCTGATTGGAATAACAGTTAATATTTGACTTAGACATGTATTTCTCTCTCTCTCTCTCTCTCTCTCTCTCTCTCTCTCTCTCTCTCTCTCTCTCTCTCTCATAGGTAAGTGGTAGAATAATAATTTCACTAATATGAGTTTCCGGGATCGATCCCAGTAGAGGATTGAACGATCTAGGTTCGTTTCCATAAAACAAGCAAAAATTGTCCCCATGTTGACCAGAGCAGTGCATTATGTATGTACCCGTTCGTCAGTCATGTGAAATGGGTGCATATCCGGTGTGGAGTTTTTGAAGGATAAAAAGTGAACACGGAAATGAGAGAGAATTCATCTATCAAAATAGCCACCATCATATAATGATTAGAAAACCCGAAGGCCCCTCCCAGGTAATTCTTAGCCCTTTGTTGGCCGAGTTGGTTGAGCTTCAGACCGTCATTCGATGGGCCGGAGTTCGATTCCCGCCGCCGGCTGATGAAGAGTTAGAGGAATTAATTTCTGGTGATAGAAATTCATTTCTCGCTACAATGTGGTTCGGATTCCACAATAAGCTGTAGGTCCCGTTGCTAAGTAACCAATTGGTTCTTAGCCACGTAAAAATAAGTCTAATCCTTCGGGCCAGCCCTAGGAGAGCTGTTAATCAGTCTCAGTGGTCTGGTAAAACTAAGCTATACTTACTTTTACTTGCCACAGCAGGAGTGAGACCATTTATTCAGTTGTTTTGCATTAACTCGTGGCTTTCTATTAAAGTTTTCCTTTTGCCAAGCTTCGAAGTACTCTCTCTCTCTCTCTCCTCTATCTCTCTCTCTCTCTCATCTCTCTCTCTCTCTCTCTCTCTCATGAGGCTCTTACCATTAATTGTCCCCCTTCCCCCCTTACGGGGTTGGTGCCGTCAGTGCACCTCACGCTGTGCGCTCTGTGCATTACGTAAGGTTCTCTGCAACAGTCCCTTCGGCCCCTATCTGCAACTCCTTTCATTCCATTTACTGTACCTCTGTTCAGTTTTCTCATTTTTTCCATATTACTTTCCACCCCCTCCTAACAGCTGTTCGACAGTAGCAACTGGGAGGTTTTCTCCTGTTGCACCTTCTGAAACCTTTTTACTCTTGTTTCCCTTTCAGCGCTGAATGACCTCATAGATCCCAGTACCTGGCCTTTGGCCCTAAATTTTATTTTCTCTTCCATTCCTTTCCGTTCTACTATTTATTCACTATTGCTGCCTTGTTTTGCACTTTTCTCCCTATGTCAGTATATTCAGTTTCCTATTATCTCCCATCTTTTGGTGTTAATCACTTCATTACCTCCTACGGGGAAGTTACGTCTGGCTGACTATTCCTCGGCAGGATTACGCAGATATATGAGTAAATTTAATGAAAATGATTCCAAAGGTAGGCCACGTGACTTCCAACAAGATGATTAGGTTTTGGAGATCGTGATGTCTCCTAGAGGCCCTTATTTTATATATTTCTTTATTTTTGATTGAGGGGGAGAGGTGCTGCATGTTGTGGATCGTCAATCCCTGCTGGAGTTTTGTGGTCTCGGAACGCCCTTGTTTAATTTCACGTTTCCCTTCGGCATGAGCTATAGATGGGCTGTCTCTTCTTTGAAGTTCTTTGATCCAAGACAAGTGGATGGGGCTATCAGGTTTGTCGGTACCATCGAAACTTTGGGTTGGGAAGAACAGCTATGGGCCGATTGCGCGAGCTTGTAATGCGCTAATGATATACTTGTAGATGAAAAAAAAGATTGGAATTAATTTAAAAATAAATAACAATACGTTATAGAAGCTTGTGTCAGCAAATTGAAAAATATGACTGAAATATGAACGTTATGTAGCTGTTTCAGCACCTGGTATATTTGCTGCTATGGCCTTAAATGTTCTTGAACCTCCCAATTTAAGTTAAATGAGAAAGAGCTGAAAGTGAAGTTGTGCTTATAACTTGTCCACATTATTATGGTAATGGTGATTTTCATGACGGAAATTGTACAAGAATTCTAAGTTTCTTTGAATAGCGATTGAACAGGAAGACGGCTAACAGAAAACGAGCGCCATAATTTAAAATTTTTATGGACAATTGTATCATTTTCAAAATGCTCAAGGGCGTAAGATATAAATCATTTTCAGAGAAGAGAAGTGAGGTAGGTCTCAGAGGGAATGGAACTTTTCCAGGTTTAAGAGATCTCTTTCTAAAATGTTAAATTAATTCTGAGGGAACGCGTAACATGAAATATAGTGGAGGTCTACGTATGCCCAAGATTGTGTAATTTTTTTTTTTATATATTGCAAGAATAATTCATAGAAGACAATGAAAAAAGAAAGACTGTTGGAAGAGGAATAATATTGAGCTCACTGTTTTTTGGATTTCCGTTTCAGCAACGCTTTCCGTGCTGGAGATGACAGACAGACAAAGAGATTAAGAGGACCGCTCGAAAACAAAAGGAAAAGCATAGCGAAGCGAAGGCTGGAGGGGGAGGGGGAAGGGGAAGTAGGCTAGCCCAAGGTAAAGAGAGGCCAGACATAATACAACACTTTGTCTGACGCCCACTTTTATTTGTACAGACACGTTCTGTATGACGCTTCGTCATACGGTTACAGACACGTAGCTGGCATACGCAGCAGAAACACACGTGCGTTGCTCTGTTTGCGTCCAGGTAACGGTGCTAATCGTAGCGTGCAGGTGTCCGGTTCTGTGACAGGTGTTTTCAAGAGAGAGAGAGAGAGAGAGAGACGAGCCATACTTTCGTAGCGTCGGTGTAGCGCGCGCTCGTCCAAGCCTTTGTCCCTGTGCCTGCTTATATAGGCTGCCATTGTTGTGATACGCATTTTTTTTCTTTACTGTTCTGTAGTGAAGTGTGTTATCGTCTCTCCCGCGTTCTCTTTTGGTGTTCAATAGAAGTTTTCCTCTGTGCGCGTGTTATTAACAATAGCGGATGTTAGCAGCGGTGTTTTTCAATTTGTTTTCGGCGATGGCGAGTTATCTCGGGCTCAGCTGATGCTGCTGCATTACATTTGTAAGTGTTTTTGTAAGTGTTGATTGTTGTTGCCTGGTGATGTCATGTTTCATTTAGCATCATTTCTTTTGCCC
>JANJGK010008945.1:0-12500 GCA_039081455.1 Macrobrachium rosenbergii
ATATCGGTGTAACTCTTCACTTCCGGGTAAAATTTTCCATTTATTTGATAATATTCTTATCAGTACATTGCACGATACGCTCATTACTCCTATCTCCCAGCTTTTGTACCTTTCGTACGCGTGATTTTAATCTGAAATCGAAAAAGGAGCGGTGATTGACGCAGACGGTAAGAGGTCAAATTCCGGGTTACGGGGCGTTCCACAATTCATATTCCCCCCCCCCCCCCCAGCCCCCCGGGGCGAGGTTGAAGCCAGATAGCGAAACCGAAAAAAGAGAAACGGGATAAAAATCAGTGTCTGGGTCCTCGAAAACCCCCATCGTTCATTTTATGGGTTGTGGGCTTCCAGATGTGTGTGTGTGTGTGTGTGTGCGTGTGTGTGTGTATGTGCGCGTGCGCATGTGCGTTTGGGAGAATCGGGTGTCGCCCGTGGCCGTTCCCGAAAGAATTGGAGATCAGGTGTGCCTACGCCGGTGCTCCCGTCTCATCAATTCTGTTTGTTGATTAGATCTTGATCAAGAGGCTGGGGCCACCTGTTACGTGCTGGTTCCCTTTCCTGAGGAAAGTTTTTTTTTGTTAAAACTATTGATACTTTTCGTAAAATTCTCATAACCTGAGTTACTAAAGTGGTGAAGAAATCCACAATTGGTATAAATGTAAACATTTAATAGAAATATATATACAAAGCGAGTGCTTTCCAGAACCTGCTCAGTTCTCCTTCTCAGTCTCATTTACACCATTGCGGTTTTCTTCACCGTTATTATTATTATTATTATTATTATTATTATTATTATTATTATTATTATTATTATTATTATTTACAGCAATAAAGATATGGGTTTAAACACATTCGTAAACATTTATTATTATTATTATTACTATTATTATTATTATTATTATTATTATTATTATTATTATTATTGTCAATAATAAAGATATGAGTTTAAACACATTCGTAAACATTTATTATTATTATTATTATTATTATTATTATTATTATTATTATTATTATTATTATCATCAATAATAATGATATGAATTTAAACGCATTCGTAAACATTTATTATTATTATTATTATTATTATTATTATTATTATTATTATTATTATTTACAACAATAAAGATATGAGTTTAAATGGGATTTCCTTACAAAAACTTCTCGCAGGAAGCACTCGAAAAAGAAAGTATTAAAATTGTTAAGGAAATAAAATAATAGAATATACCAAAGGAAAACAGGTAACAGTAAGACTGGGAAGCAACAAAGGAACAAGGAACGAAATCTATTTAAAATGTATTTTTTGTATGAAGTATATACCTTTTGATAATATTCGTACTGTTCAGCTTGCCTTTATTTTGTTTTATTTCATTTTATTTTATTTTGCATTTTGAAAAAGACTCGTTGGCAAGTCGAGACGTCACAGTGAAAGATGATGTGGAATATTTAACAGAGTCGAAATATCCTGGATCGCGTTCTCTTCCAGCTGTTATTATTATTATTATTATTATTATTATTATTATTATTATTATTATTATTATTATTATTATTATAAGTGGTGCTTATTTGGTTGATTAAAAATCAAAGATTTTTTTGAGGATGGTCTTTTAGATACCATATTTTCATATATATATATATATATATATATATATATATATATATATATATATATATATATATATATATATATATATATATATATATATATATATATATATATATACGGTATATATGTCGGACGACACAACGTATTTTAATTATTGTGATTTGAAATCTGTTTAGATTATATTGTTATTTTCTCACGTTACTAACAGGGCAACAGGGCAATATGTATGGGCACCTGGTAGTTTCCTGATATTTTTTCCCTGTTTTACAGTCTACAATGTTTTTAATTTCCTTTCATTTATCATTCCTCGTCTGTTTCAAGATATTCTCCTACAAGTGAACAGCTTCTGTGTTAGGACTTCCATAGGTTAGGTTATCCCGTAGGGGGTTAGTGCCGTCAGTTCGCCTCATGCGGTAAACTGTGGGCATTACTTAAGGTTCTCAGCAGCGTGCCCTCGGCCCCTAGCTGCAACCCCTTCCGTTCCTTTCACTGTACCTCCTTTCATATTCTCTTCATCTTACTTTCCAACCTCTCCTACAATTGATTCTTAGTGCAACTGCGACGTTTTCCTCCTGTTACACCTTTCAACCCTTTTTACTGTCAATTTCCATTTCAGCGCTGAATGACCTCATAGGTCCCAACGCTTGGCCCTTTGGGCTAAATTCTATTTTCAACTTAACCCAGTTCTCTGAATTCGTCGAAAATCAATTCGTCATTCTTCTGCCACATTCAGCTTTCACTGCGTAATTAGTATGGGCCGTATTTTTTTTGTCTGTTTTATACGTGTCTGACATAAATTTCTGCTAACAATAAGTTTTTTGTTAATTTTTTTTTATTTAGATTTAGTTTATTTTTTTCTTTCTTGACCTGGATTTCTAATGTACTGAATGATCATGGTAGGTCTTCGTACATAATTATGTGTATGGTATCATGTGTCTGTGTGTATATTTGTGAATGCCCTTTTTGTCTGTCTGTTTATTTGTTTATTTATGGGGCGTGTCTTTGTTTATATATATATATATATATATATATATATATATATATATATATATATATATATATATATTATATTATATTATATATATATATATGTGTGTGTGTGTGTGTGTATGTATATATATATATATATATATATATATATATATATATATATATATATATATATATATATATATTATATATTTATTTATTTATTTATTTATTTCTGATCTTATTTCTGATCGATCGAAAGACCTGAGTTCGATTCCGATGTGAGTCAGAAATTAATTTTTGTTACACCCGTGGTTGTGTGTTGATTACTTACATATACATATATATATATATATTATATGTGTCTGTGTGTGCATAGTTATACTTGAATATCAGAGACTTTCTATGAATATTGCAATAAGGGTACCTTAATTTTGTTTGGCCCCGAATAGGTGACGAGAGTTTATTTGAGAAGCAATTAAGCGTGCCTAATCATATTTCACGCAAGAATAGTTATCGGCGCCGTGTCTCACAAACAAGCGTTATTTTTGGGGCCTTTCTTTCGCTGTTTTTAATCATGAGTGAAAATGTATGTTATATTTGCTCATTAATTGGGTTGTTGATTTGTTTGACCTCTTTATTTTAGCTCTTTATTTTCGCCTTGGGGATACGAAGTTTTGAAGTGGTGTTTATGTGTATCTTGTATTTTTACCACTTAGGTAATTTTTGATTTACAAAGCTTTAAAGATAAATTGACGTAAAGGCTGTCAAAGCGGTTTATAACAAAAATATCTGAAGATTAAATATATTAGCTGCTAAAGCCAAGAGACGTACAGACTAAGTTATATATACATGTATACATATACACACATACTTGCATACTTATACACTTACATATTCTTATTTCCCTAACGAGGTAATCCAGTCTAGTTGATTATTCCCCTCCCACAAAGAACCAAAGTGCACCCGGAATCCATATTTTGCTTTACAGCAATTCAAATAGAAGAGAAGAATTTTTTATGTAAATGTGGTACTAATAGGGAGTATTTGCAAAAAAAAAAAAAAAAGGGATACATGGTATTGCAGTATTGCTATGATAAGTGATGGATAGGGAATGTATTGTTCCAGTACAAGTTTGAAATCTGTGAAAGAGCTAGATTTTGTTTACCGTGTGGTTAAATTTTCTTCTATTCTTCTTTACAGGTATGTCTGCCAGCTGGTGGTTTCTGCAACGGGTTCAGTGTAAGGTAAAAGAAAATTTTTTTTTTTTTTTGTCTGTTTACATATTATCCAACAGATTACGTCAGATATCTCGCTGTTCGTTGTTACCTTTTGAGCTTTCAAAAACAGATCTTATTGAAAAACTTTAATTCCTCTTTGCGCTGTTGTGTTGTAACGCTTGATTCAAGAGTCTTATTTTCTTTAAACTATATAAGAAGAGCCAGTATTTGAAATTTTTCATCCTGGGGACATTTATGTCATATACATTCCAGTCTCTCAGGTTTTATCTGGAAGGTGGTGTTGTAAGAGCTGGAAAACTGGAAAGGAGCCGTTTGCTTGATGTGGTTTTAGCTGAATAATCAGGTTTTCTGCCATTTATTTACATGGGGAATCAGTGCTGTAGGCGAAAGAATGTTAGAGATGTAAAAATTGCTCTCTCTCTCTCTCTCTCTCTCTCTCTCTCTCTCTCGTTTTATATATATATATATATATATATATATATATATATATATATATATATATATATATATGTGTGTGTGTGTGTGTGTGTGTGTGTGTGTGTGTGTGTGTGTGTGCGTTGCTTGTATAAATATTACCCGTGCATTTGTAAGTGAAAACAAACATGGGCTTGGATGTGGAGTATAGTGAAACGTTTCTTTTTTTCATGTTTATGTGAATATATCAAGGATTTTATTCGTTGTTCGTCTTTATAAACAATTTATACTTTTTTACTGTTCGTCGCCGTGGTATTATAGCTTGCCGGACGTAATAAACCGAAACTCCAGAGGAGGACCCATCACAGCTGTTTAGGGGCAGCATTCGCCGAAATCCGATACCCCTTTGATATTTAAATGGGGAACGGGGGGTGTGAAACCTGAGCCAAGTTCGCACTGTTTAATTATGAATCTAGATTTAATCTCCCTCCCATCTCGTGTCGTCTTTTTAACTTTTACCCTCCCCTTGCTAATTGACGTGTATCTCAGGTAAACTCCGCTACACCTCCGGAATAAGTTTTGCATTCTCAACATGTTGTCGACCTTTCTCCTTCACCAGCTCTCACGCCCCTGTGTAAGCCCACTGTCGTCAGGAAGCCAATGGGGCAAAGCCGGGGGATCTTATTCGTGTTTGGAAGTTTCTCTCTCTCTCTTTCTCTCTTTGTGCTAGTTCTGGATTGCTTAGAAGCCGATTCTCAGAATCCTCGCAGTTGAAAGATTCATGTTAGACGGAGGGAGAAATCAAAAGAGAGAAAGGGGGTGGGAGGAGAGGTTGGGGGGGAGGGGTCAAGAGGGCTGATTTAGGTGCTTCCTATTGGTGGTCGCTGGCGTCTGGTGACGCGGTATTTGTTCACAGGCGCCGGGCAAGTCTTTGATAAATGGTGGGGTGCCGCTGGGCAAATTACTGTTGCCCTTATAAGTAAGTTTCTTTGTATTTATGGATTTGTTTGTGTATGTCTTACATAATAATGATTTTTGCTTTGTCTTCAGTTATATAATGTTCATTTTATATTCATGGTATTCTATTTAACAGTATCGGCTCTATGCAATTGAGCTGAAAAGTCAATAAAACAGTCATGATGTTGTTTTTCAAAATAATGTAATTAAACTACGGAATTAACAAAGTGGACTGTAAATGCGAGGGAAATGAAGAAATACAGCTTCTACTTAGAAGGAAGAGAAATTGGTCGAATACACACTAAAAGCAACTAACAGCACAACATTTACAAGTATGAATCTTGGTAAAGGGAGAAAATGATTTCTGCCTGAACATTCATCCCATGGGCTACTATAGCTTTTATGTGTTTTGTTACTTATTCATCCACATTTATGTGTACATTTGACATTCTTATGAGAACTATATGGATTTTTGTTACTGATTGCAAAGATGGATTACATGCGGAACTTGGATGTTATTGATATCATACTGGTAACGACGACCGTAATTGAACATACAGCGACTTGTACTGATTGATATCATACTGGTAACAAGGACCGTAATTGAACGTACAGCGACTTGTACTGTCCTTATTTACGATAATATTAGAAAGCCAGATACTTTTTGAGCTTCTTGGTCAGAAACTTTCTCTCTCTCCCTCACTGTGAGAGTCAGCTTAATAGATAATTGTTCTTGTTTGAACTGTCTAGATGGAACTTAGTCGCATATCTGTTACCGCTTTATATTACTGAGTAAACATGAAATATAGTGAACTCAATTATGCTTGGTGTTTTTAAATGAGGGAGATGCTTTATATATTTTTTGTGATTTTTTTTTATGAGGGAAAACTCCAATACACAAATTTTATCGAGTATTTTCTTCTCCCTGCTCAAGTAAAAGTTTTTCAGTTCGTTTTCACTGAGTTTTCTGCTTTCTTTTTATTGTTAGCTCTTTATTATAAAAATAGGCAAAAAATTGAGGAACTGTGATTTGTTGGTGTCAGCAGAGTTATATTTTGTTCACTAGAAAACGTAATAAAAAAAAAGGAAATCCATTAAACCCCCCCCCTTTTGTTTATATTGTGATATGTTGGTGCCAGCAGAGTTATATTTTGAAAACGTAATAAAAAAATAAAGGAAGTCCATTAAATACCCCCAACCTTTTTTTATACGCACTTATGTACTTAACCAAATTGGCATTATTAATGTCGCTAATTAGTTTTACGAGGAGCAAGAACCAGAGGCCAGTGATGAAGAGGCTGGTGACGCACGAGGGCGTAGCCCACATTCTCCTGAGCAGCAGCAGCAGCAGCAGCAGCAGGGGGAGCCCAGGGTCAGGGGTCGTTTTTAAAGCAGACAAATGAAGTGGGTGTCTAAGGGCCGGGTTCTGCCATCGGTGACTGTGGCTGACTGCTCGTTTTCACTGCACTTTCATGAAAGCCACGATGAAGAATGAAGTTCACACCTCGAAAATGGTCTGAGAAATGATGGGTAAGGTGGTTTTATTGTTTGTTCATAGGAGTTTGTGTCCATAGGAGTTTACTCTTGAGCTTATCTAGCTCTTGTGCCAGTTGCAAAGAATGTGTATAGGTCCGAGAATGAAGTTTATGCTTCGAAAATGGTCTGAGAAGTGATCGCTAACATGGTTTAGTTGTTTGTTCATAGGCAAGTGTGTCTATACTAAGTTTACAACTGAACCTAGCCTTTGTGCCAGGTACAGAGAACGTGTTGTACATAGGTCGGATTGTGTCATAGCCGCGATGAAGAATGAAGTTTATGCTTCTAAAATGGTCAGAGAAGTAATCGCTGAGGTGGTTTTATTGTTTGTTCATAGGCTAGTGTGTCTATAGGATTTTACCCTTGAGCTTATCTAGCTCTTGTGCCAGTTGCGAAGAATGTGTATAGGTCCGAGAATGAAGTTTATGCTTCGAAAATGGTCTGAGAAGTGATCGCTAACATGGTTTTGTTGTTTGTTCGTAGACAAGTGTGTCTATAGGAGTTTACAACTGAACCTAGCCTTTTTGCCAGCTAAGAGAATGTGCTGTACATAGGTCCGATTGTGTCAGAGCCACGATGAAGAATGAAGTTTATGCTTCTAAAATGGCCAGAGAAGTAATCGCTAAGGTGGTTTTATTGTTTGTTCATAGGTAAGTGTGTCTATAGGAGTTTACAACTGAACCTAGCCTTTGTGCTAGGTACAGGGAATGTACTACTGTACACATCGGTCTGATTGCGTCATAGCCACGATGAAGAATGAAGTTTATGCTTCTAAAATGGTCAGAGAAGTAATCGCTGGGGTGGTTTTATTGTTTGTTCATAGGCAGGTGTGTCTATAGGAGTTTACAACTGAACCCAGCCTTTGTGCCAGATTCAGAGAATGTACATAAGTCCGAGTGTGGGTTTCTGTCGAACATTTATGCTCTCAACGAAGAATGTGTAGCTGGTTTTGGCAGTGCTCTGTCTTCTAAGACCTCTCCAAAATCAAGCACAAACTAAGCGCACAAGTTTTTATAGCAGTCCACAGATCTCGGTGTATACCTGTGGAGTTGTGATAATTGCCCCATTTGTTGCTAGAAGGGGACAGTTAGCTGCTTTTATCAGTGGATCTCTTCTTGCTTTTGTGTGCTTCACGGGCAAGCACGAAAGTTGAGCACGTTAGGGTACTGTAACTTCTAATTAGAAGTGAGTAAAACTTGCATAAAATTTTAATTGGTAAACCAAGACTAAAACAGGATCAACGAGAATTGAAATTTGAAGAGCATACAAATTTAAAGGCATGGAGTATGAAAACACATTTCGAGAAGTTTTTAAATGGTTTTTATTACGGTTATAAATATAAATTACCAGCAGCAGAGGAAAATGCTTGCACTTAAAAAGTTTACCGGTAGATGACTGGACATATTGAATAACTTGAAATGCAGTTGCTCCTACTCGTATTCTCCTTTGGACTTTGAATTTAAAAACCTTTTTGTCATCGTGAAGATAGAGCAAAGCTGCAAGTCAATCGGTCAACCCCCTAAAAATGCTTTTGGTTCCTTGTCCAACAAATACCACCAAATAATTTGTTACCAGATTTTTGGTCATAGTGTTTTAGCTTGAGTTCTAATTAACATGGTTGGGAGATCTTCAGATATTCAGTAAACTGGATTACAGATATTTTAGCGATAATAAATAGATATTCTGGTTTGTTCCGAATTTGGCATTGAGTCATTGATGGTGTCAAATGCAGTTCTTTGAAATTGACAACACAATAACCCGTGATGGGCATATAAAAATTCCGAAGCCCCACCTATGCCACTGCAGGCGCCGCTGAGGAGGGCATCCGTACCCCACCTTGCCTTCCTTTCAAGGAAAATTGGACGAGTAGAATTCTTGCGTTCGTTGCTTTATATTTTTTTCAGTAAACCTCAGTCGAAGTTCTTGTGCACGTTGTCTTGATTGATTTGTTCCCAAATATGTGCGAAGTGTTTTTGTAATACTTAACACTCAGGAAACATTGATGACAGTGTTATCAGAATTGTTTTAACATTTCAACATTTTAACATTTAAATTTTTTTTTTTTTTGGTATATTTCGATACGTCTTTCTTTTATTTCCATTCGTTCTTCTTCGTGTCTTATAAATCCGCTTTCATGGGGAAATATGATGGCAGAGTTATCAGAATCATTTTTAAGATTTCTGAAAATTTACTTCATAAATTTTTTACTCCAGTTCCTATTCTGTTGCGTCCTTCTTTTTGTTCCCATTCTTTCTTCTTCGCGTCTTACAAATCCGCTTTCACCGGAAAAAATGATGGTAGAGGGATCAGAATGATTTTAGTAGCTAGGAAATTAATTTCGCTTATTTTATACTTCAGTTCGTATTGTGTTGCGTCTTTCTTTTGTTCCCATTCTTTCTTCTTCGCGTCTTATAAATCCGCTTTCATCGCGCCTCGATAATTCGGCCCTTCCTGTAGCACGGCGCATCGTATCTTTATCCCAGACATTTTCGTCATTAAATCATGAACGGCTCTCTATTTACTGACTTGTGGGAGAGGGCGTGGATGTATTGGGGTTGGGGGAATAGTTGGAGGGGGAGGGGGTGTTGGAGAAGGGGGAGGGGGTTAGAGATGTTGGGTAAGGATGAAGGATTTTGGTGTAGGAGTCGAGGCCGAAAAATGAATGGCACACAGACATGCAGGAGGCAGAGAAACATCCTCCTGGCATCGTCGTCAATAGACCGTTGAATACGGGAACCAGATCTTTCAGCCTCGATGCTGCTGAGTGCGAGTACCAAGTCAAGTAAAGAGAGAGGGTTTGGGGAGTGGGGAGTCTAAGAAATGTTTTTGTAATTATTACTGAATTTTAATGAGCAACTGCGAGTATTTTGTCAGTTTTCTGTGCTTTGGAGTATGATTAGTGAGATCATCTTTAAGAGTAGTTCGAATGTTTTGCTAATTTTATTTTTTTTGTTGGGGGGGGGGTTTACAGTATCATTTGTAATATCTTCTTTAAAAGTGATTTTTTTGATTAGAAGTAATAGTTTCTGTACTTTGTCAATTTCCTTTTTTTTTTTTGTCACTTCGATTACTCCGTAACCTTCTCTAAAACGACGTAAACTTTTTTCTGGTGGTTTTTGGGAAGAATAATGCCTCTCTTTACTGTTGCTTTCATTGTTCGTGTGTAATAAACGGCGAAGTTTATGTTTGTTTCTTGATTGTCGATGTACGTATCTTTGGTGCTTCTTTACCTGGAGCCTGCTTTGCAGTAGAGAGCAGTGTCTGAACATCATGTGCGTCACTATTAAAGATGCATGTTATTTGTGGTCTGGGTCCCTACTCTATTTGGTATGTTTTTTAGAACAATTACCTGCAAAGATAATTTCTGATTCTACGTTTAAGCAACAAACGAAATTATTTAATAACTGAAAGTTATCTTTCGCCAACTGTCTGCTGTTGAAATGAAAATTGAAAGCGTGGCTCGAATTTTTAATGTTATTTAATTTTCTTCCAGTATCGGTAATACCTTTAATTTTTGTTGATAATCTTATTGTGTTTTGAGGTAGGCCATTCCATTTGTGATATCCTTTGGATCCTTTGATCCCTTTAAATCCTTTTACAGTATTAGTTATGGCCTCCATGAAAATTGTTTGAGTCTTCCGTAGCACCTTTATCTAGTTATTTCAGTTATAACAAGTCATAACAATATTGCCAAGTCAATATGAAAGGTTTTCAGGACTTCGTGAACCATTAGTACTTTACAACAGATTCGTTGTCAGTGGAATGAAATTGATGTGCTTTAAATAAAAGTCAGAAAAAGTGGAGCCTGGCAGTTTCATGAAAGAATCTGATTAGTAGTCAGCAAACAGTGCTGGAAATATCCGACCCAGTTCTTCCCATGGGTTTACAGTACCATGCCAAGAATCGGGCAGACACACTCATCTCATAATTTTTGAAGAGTAAGCAACTCCAACCCTTCTGCCATGATAGCTTGGTACCTTTGTTGGTCGAGTACTCTAGTTTCAGAAACTTGAGTGCCAAGATGAGTAGGGTAACTATCGCGTGCTCCTGTGCTCTAGGAGGGGTTTATACAGCTCAAGTGGTTTTCCTCCGAAGTTTAAATTTCCATCTTCTAATGTTGAAATATGAAGTTTAAATATAGAAATGTAAGGTATGAAAGTATTGAAGTAATACCTCTCAAAATTTGTCAAAATGTAGTTTCGTTTCTTTTAATCCGAGCTGTTTACAACCATGAATATATTTCGGCGGCAGTGAGCAGATCGCTGCGATGCCCTAATTCATTAACAAATGAACGTCTTTCTCTCTGTCACTTATATATGCCTCTTACTAATTGGTGTTTGCATATCAGATGCTCGGGCCATCCGTACATCTTCATTGCACTCGCAGTGATTTTAGAAACAACCCTTCATTCACAGAATAAAGATCAAGTATAAGTCGCCCTTTTCGAGAGGCATACTCGAAATTGCATTCAGTACGTTTCCCTGTTTTATACTTGTCTGCATCACAAATATTCCTTTTAATGAGGAATTTTCACTTTTTTCGTAGACTGCTGTATCTTGTCTAAAGGTACTGTTTTAGCCAGTGTAGACTAGTGTGAGTTTAGGGGGATAATGCCGTCAGTGCACCTCGTGCGGTGCACTGTAGGCATTACTTAAGGTTCTTTGCAGCGTGCCTTCGGCCCCTAGCTGCAACCCCTTTCGTTCTTTTTACTCTACCTCCTTGCGTATTCTCTTTCCTCCGCCTTACTTTCCACCCTCTCCTAACAATTGATTCATAGTGCAGCTGCGAGGTTTTCCTCCTTTTACTTCTTTCAAACCTTTTACTGTCGGTTTCCCTTTCAGCGCTGAATGACCTCATTGGTCCCAGTGCTTGGCCTTGGCCTAAATTCTATATTCAATTCAACTAGTTGGAGTTGAGTGTTCTATCTTCTCCTAAATGTCCACTTAGGACCTTGTAGATTTCTGTAAAAGATATTTATGCTCTGTTCAGGGACTTTCCTACGATTTGTAAACTTTGGGCTTTTCACATTTTGAATTTCTGTCCACTAAAGCAGTCCCCTTTTTAAGTGGAGGATTTATGACCTTTTACGGATATTAACCCACACATTTATTTAGTCTTTACTGTTTTTTTGTTTTGTTTTTTACTTTCCGTTGGCCTTCGCAAAAAAAATTATGTATATATAAATATATATTTATATATATACGTAAACTATATATATAATAATATATTTATTTATTTATATATACATATATATTTTTTTGCGAAAGCCAAAGGAAAGTAAATTATATATATATATATATATATATATATATATATATATATATATATATATATATATATATATATATATATAAGAAGGCCCATAAAACACTATTTAAACGTTGAAACCATATATTTCGGGCACTAGCTTCTGTGCCCCTGTTCACTGGTAGAATATGGACAGGTGGAAAGTTACAATGGTATACATACAAAAACATAAAGGTGTGGCCCTAGGCCTCCGATGTTATGGAGGTGGCGTTTCTTAAGGAGGAGGAGAATGACCAAATTCCCTAGTGGTTTTTGGCCTCATTAGCTCCCGTTTGGCGATGGATCTGGCGGTCGCGTTTCTTGGGTACAAAAGAAGGATGCTGGAATCTGCTATCATCAATCAAACCAACAATATGAACCTGTCAGGAGGCCTTTGGAAATCGGATGACATCGACACCTTAATCCTCAAACCCCTCCTGAGGAAGATGACCCAAGAAACGCGACCGCCATGGTCATTCTCCTCCTCCTTAAGAAAC
>JANJGK010008945.1:17500-24168 GCA_039081455.1 Macrobrachium rosenbergii
AGGGGCTTAATTTCAAAATTGATATCCTGTCGTGGAGAATGTTTTGTATGCTTGTGAGAAAATTGGAAAGTTTTCTAGTTAATATAGTTCATTAGTTGCTCATACTCATTTTAACCGAAGGAAAAGGGCTTTAAATTGTTTAATAAAATTACAAAGTAAAATCCCAGTCTGTAAAAAAAAAAAGACAACAACAAACAGAAAAAATAAAAATAAAATTCCCCATCAATTTAGGACAGCAAACATAAATATGAAAGAAGAGAAAATAAGAGCGAAGTAAAACAAGTTGAAATATGAAAAGGGAAACTAAATTAAATAGAAATAAAGGTAATAATGAAATTTTCGACTAGTTGGAGTGCAATCAGTATCAAATAATTTCGAGCCTTTATGAGATATCTTATAGATTTTGGAGATAAGATACTGGATATCGTAGCACACCACCCATTGGTTGAAAAAAAAAAAAGAAAGTGTTTTATTCCCTGAAGGTAATGGAAGGTAGTCTTTGTACCTGGTTCCCATGTCTCCGTTTCGCCACAAATTGGATCTCAGCTTCACAACAGTCATTATAGTTCCTGCTCTTATCGTTCTCTCTCTCTCTCTCTCTCTCTCTCTCTCTCTCTCCTCTCTCTCTCTCTCTCTCTCTCTCTCTCTCTCTCTCTCTCTCTCTCCGGCTTTAATCATCAACTCCATTTGATCCATTTCACACTCGCCTTTTTCCTAAGCATCCCTTCTATTTTTGTAAATCTCTCTCTCTCTCTCTCTCTCTCTCTCTCTCTCTCTCTCTCTCTCCTCTCTCTCTTCTCTCTCTCTCTCTCTCATAAGGAGATTGTTTTTGGCTCGGTCTCTCCCCATTTTGTGCCTGTTAGCTGGCTCACGTGAAACTGAAGAACAGTTTCACACATTTAGAAAGGTTCGATAGAGAACAAGTAAGGTGTTTTTGACGTTGATCCGAGATATTGTCTGAGCCAGTTTTTTTTTTTTTATTGAACTGTGTTTTATTTTTTGGCGCTGATTATATATATGTATATATATATACACACATATATATATGTATATATAATATATATTATATATTATACACATGTATGTATATATATATAATATATATTATATATATACATATATGTTTGTGTGTAAAATTGCCAAAGTCTACCAAATACATATGAAGAAATATGAAGGGAATTTGGAAATTGTGTAACTTGTAAATGCGTCCCAGTCTCCACGAAAGAAAACATTAGGAACTTAACACTGAATGATGGGTAGCTGTAAGAAGTCGCGTTGGCCGAGGTTTGCAGTCTTAGACTGCCTTTTCTATTAATTAATCTAATATTAATAATTGTCGTTGTAAAGGCAATGTATTAGAATGAAAAGTCTCCATAGGTATGCCATACGGTATAAATCTAAAGTAGATTGGTAAAAATGACGTATAGCTTTCACATTCAAAGTAAGTAAAATCATTTTGGGTTTCGTTTGTTTACGAATAACCATATCTTTATTAAGTATATATATAGGTTGAATGTGCTGTTTTCTTAACAATAAAGCTGTGTTTTTCGTGTCATTGCAGATGTTTGGAATGGGTGTGGATATATATATATATATATATATATATATATATATATATATATATATATATATATAGAGAGAGAGAGAGAGAGAGAGAGAGAGAGAGAGAGAGAGAGAGAGAGAGAGAGAGACGTACAATCTAGCTCTAGCATGATGTTCCTTTGTTAGTACCAGCCTAATCCATTCATCTCCCAAATTAGCGTTGTGTGTGTGTGTGTACGCATCAGTTTGCGCTGATGAAGCCACCAGCTTCGTGTCAAATGTCTCGCGAGGATTTGGAGCCGAGAATATAATCATAAATTGATCAGGAATTCCAATTTTCGTCAAAGGAATGGGCTCCGAGGCGTCGGCTAATGGGCTCTGGGCATGGTAGGTTAATTGGGTAATTGCTCTCAACGATGCCCCGGGAACCGGTTTTTCTAATTGCTTGCTTTTCACCCCGGCGACGACTGCACCTTTCGTTTCTGTCCACTTTTTTGTTTATTTATTTATGTTTTACTGTTTGGGGTCGCTTTTCTTGATTGCGTGAATAAGTAGTAGTAGTAGTAGTAGTTTTTTTTTTATATATAGACGATAATCATTCGTGGTGAAGTGCTTAGCAGAATGAATTCATGCCCCGAACACGTAAGTTCGCTTATTAGTAGGTCAGTATTTTATCTTGCATGAGATTCTCAAGGTGATTTCCTGTTTTCATTTGGTAATATATATATATATATATATATATATATATATATATATATATATATACATATATATATATATATATATATATATATATATATATATATATATATATATATATATTTATTTATATACACAGTATATTTATTCTTAGCTTATATTTTAGTTTTTTAGATCATCGGAATTATGTAGACGCAAGTTTTACCTTTATTGTAATTATATGTAAATGGATGATATATGTCTGAATTGGGCCTTTAGAAAAATATAATTCAAAGGGTTTTTTTTCACGCTGAGAGAGATTTGGCGTAATCGATAGATTTATCTTACAGTTATATAGAAATTATTAAAATAATTTTTGGTGTTTGTGACATTTTGTCGAGTGCATAGTTTGTTTACATTTGGCTTGATAAATAGACTCATCTTATAATTATGTAGAAATTATTAAAATAATTTTTAGTAGTGTTTGTGACACTGTCTGCCGAGTGGGTATGATGTCTACATATTACAATTTTTTGGAATGACGTTGTAATAAGTGAAGGTTGGAAATAGCAGCAACCAATGTGGAAGAACCCATTATTATTATTATATTATTATTATTATTATTATTATTATTATTATTATTATTATTATTATTATTTTGTCCGTTCGATATCGTATTGAGAGGATGAAGGTTTTAGGCCAAAGTGATTGACAGACAATGCAAACTGGCAAAGACATGTCACTATCACAAAGGCCTGTGGGTGTCACCTTTTGGACAGATCTGGATAAAACGATGATAGAATATGAGATAGTGCGAGGAACTACATCATAAGTTTCTACTTACTTATATTTTTATTTTCACTGTTAATAAACTTTGATTCTTATATTTTTATTTTTACTGTTAATAACTTTAATTATTGTCAGTGCATCCTGGCTTATCCTTTATTTTTATTTTTTATCTGATTACACTTTGACTTTCATAAATTTCTGCCCTGCCAGTTCGAACGGGTTATATTTTGTTTGAGGATATCTCTTTGTCAGGATAACTTTCATTATTAAAACAGGTCGGACCTTGTTCCTTGTATGTAAATAATTATTGTAACCTATTTTGCATGATATATTTATGTATCTGGATCTATACACGTGCATTTAAGAATTGTCGAGAATATATATAATATATATATATATATATATATATATATATATATATATATATATATATATATATATATATATATATATATATATATATATTTATTTATTTAAAGTTTATTTCAGTTTGACAGTTAATGATTCTTTTCTTAATTCTTTTAATCTTGTGAAAAAAATTTTAGGAAATTCTTTTCATTATTGAAAGCACTATAATGGTCCAAACGCCTTTTAAACTAAATTTAATTTCTCTTGGCAGCTGCAGATAAATACAAAAGAAAGAAAGGGGGACATTTATACGAATTCTATAAATAAAGTTTTCGGATATTTCTGAGATATTGACCTCCAAGGGTTTTTTTTGGGGGGGGGGTCGTTATCTCCGACTAATATTTCTTGGGGGTCATTATCTTTATGATGTTTACAGTCTTTTGTGTATGTTTTTACGGTAATGCCCAACGGGCTTGTACTAAACACGCCCCAAAGGTTGATATATACCGGGTTAAAACCCTTGGGGGTCACTATCTAGGAAAGATCCAAGTTTCTGCCCAACCAAACTTTATATTCAAAGAGTAAAACTAAATACAAGTACTCACTGTCTTAGCATTAATTTTTCGCTGACGAAGAATTAGAGATAGCCCAAAAACGTTCGGACCATATATAGGCGAGGACGACACTTACTAAAACTATTGTCGTGATCTAATCTTTTTGTTCGAGATCTTTAGAAGAGCATTATTCCGGAGCCTGTCGGCGGTGATCGAGTGTGGGTTGTGCTTCACATGACTCAAACATCTCGTAGGTGTTAGAAAGTCTCTCTCTCTCTCTCTCTCTCTCTCTCTCTCTCTCTCTCTCTCCTCTCTCTCAGTGAAGGTAGAATTATAATGGTTTTGTATGTTCTAGCTTTTACTTGTGTAATTTGGTGCACTCATTTTGAAACAAACAAAAAAAATTGTATTTTAATGTTAAAAAGAATAATCATTCATTATGCTTTTGAAGTATGTTTGATACCAGCGATCAACAGTTTTTTATCGTTTGTTAAAGATGAATTATTAATATCTGATATTACAGTGACTCTTTCATTGTAGTTTTGGCCTTGACGCTAATGATAGCGAATTATCAAGGTCTGAAAGATGCTCATGATATTTAATATTTTACATCAAAATGATAAAATTAGATATTTGTGTGGACACGTGCGTGGGAGAACCTGCTTCGCTGGGCTATATTTAGGAAACGCGAGAGAAGAAGGAAGGACCCTGTCTAACTATGGGAACAAAGACTCTGAAGAGGTAGTGAGGTAATGGATAGTGTTTACTCATGCACATTTGCTCAGGTGATGACAGTCTTCTCCTCCTAATGTATGATGCCTCCGGTTTTATTTTAGGCATATATTTGTCGTTAACAATTCACCCAAAATGATACCCGTGGCCCTCTCTGCGACCTTTCGATTTCTTGTCTGTGAATTGGAAATTTGAGGTTCTGGAGTTTCAGGTTAAGAGATCTCCCTGGCCTGGTTTTTTTGTTTTTTGTTTTATTTTTTCCATTTTTTTTTTTATTTCTTATCTATCAATTGGAAATTTCAGTTCCTGGAATTGTTGGTAAAAAGTCCTCCCTGGCCTGGTATTTTGATTTTTATTTACTTTTTGGTTTTATTTTTTATTCTATTTCTTATCTATGAATTGGTAGTTTGAGTTTCTGGATTTTTCAGGTCAAAAGTTCTCCCTGGCATGGTGTTTTTTTTTTTATTTTTTATCTATGAATTGGAAATATAGTTTCAAAATTTTTCTGTTAAAAGTTCTCCTTGGCCTGGATTTTTATTTTTATTTTTATTAACTTTTTATTTTTATTTTTGATTTTCTTCTCTGATTTGGAAATATGACTTCCTGGAATTTTTGGTTAAAATTGATCCCTGACCTGGTATTTGTATTGGTGTATATTTGTTTTATTTTTTTCTTTTTTATTTATTTTTATTTTTGTCTTCCGTCCAGGTTGTCAGATTGCGATCTATGAGTGCACTTAGGAAGACAGAACACCTCTTTTTTTTTTTTTTCCTTTCTTTATTTTTTATCGTGGGGTTACTCCACCCGACATTGTGAACTTGGACAAACGCTCCTCTGTTTTCGTACTGCTCGATATATCTTCTCTTTTAAATTAGATGGTTGGGATAAGCTTAAATGGAACTCTGGTACGACAGGAATGTTATGGGATGGGTTTGGGTTGAAAGGACGCGGGCGGCCCTAGCTTTTGTTTCTGGTTACCCACAGATATTTAGTCTTTGGAGTTTTGTTTTTACCCCCCCCCCCCTTTTAATCCTCTCTCGGCGCCCTGTTTATTTATTTATTTGTTAATTTATTTTTATCTAATAATTGATATCTCCTTTCTGTAATTTCTATTACCCTCTGTTACTTTTTTCAAATGAGCACCGTGTTCTTGGGAAGCTTGAATTTAAGTCAGTGGCCACTGGGGGATTGTTCCATATGAATAGGGTTCATCCTTGTTTCTGGCGAAGCACATATATTTATTCTTTGCAGTTTTGTTTCCCCTTTTTTTATCCTTTCTCGACACCTGTTTATTTATTTAATTTGGTAATTTATTGTTTCTTTTCTAATAACTGATCTCTTTTCTGTATTTCCTATTACCTTCTGTTACTTGTTTCAAATGAACATTTTGTTTTTTTGGAAACTTGAATTTCAAGTCATTGGCCCCGTGGGATTGTTCCATATGAACAGTTATCTCTTTGAATAATAATAATAATAATAATAATAATAATAATAATAATAATAATAATAATAATAATAATAACAGTTAAACATTTGTACGAGTGGCTTCAATGCTCAGAAAAATGGTTATTGAATTCTTTTTTTTTTTCATTTATTTTATCCGTTTGTTTTCTATAACCCAAATTGAATGGTTCCTTTTTTCATTTTTCAAGTACAGGGCAGCGTGCTCTAGAACGTTCTCAATTATAGACTTCAAGTTTTGAAGTCTATAATACAGAATGTACTGTATTATAGACTTTAAAATTTGTAGCTTGAGCATGTAATTTTTCAGTTATACTCGTGACGCCTGTTTAACTCTGGCCATGGCCCAGACTTGCTTCGAATGCTATAATCATTTTTGAAGCGTTGGTAGCGTGAGAGAGAAGAGGAGCCCAAAGTAGGTAAAGCCAGGGCGGTAACATATATATATGTATATGTATATATACACACACATATATATAATAAATAAATCTATATATATATATATATATATATAATATATATATATATATATATCTGAAATATTTTCTGTTAAAAGAGAATTCC
>JANJGK010008946.1:7500-12500 GCA_039081455.1 Macrobrachium rosenbergii
CATTCGGGCCAGCCCTGGGAGAGCTCTTCATCAGCTCAGTGGTCTGGTTAAACTGAGGTATACTTAAAAAGAAACAGGATGGGAGCGAAAAAAAAAGGGTACATGTTCTAAAGGATCTTAAAGTATTAGAAGTCAGTGGAGATTTGCCTTCTTAGCTTCCATGCAGGTATGACTTATGATCAGTGTTAATTTAAGAATGCTTGTAGAAGTGAGTTTTAACGTATATAGTGGGCATTTAAAACGTTAAAAAATATTAAGATGCGTTAATCTGACGTAATTATAAATTGATTTCACAGCTGTGATGGTAATAAAGTATTTAAATGACTGATTGAGGCATGTAAGGCATATTTGAAGAACCAATATATTCTAACGGAATGGATAACGGATAATGGTTCGTTTTTATTGAAGAGTTGACGGAGGTGGTTTTTAATTGAAAATGTTGTTACAAGGTCAGTACATTTCTTACATCAAATTGAAATAAGGTAGCTATTGTGGAATATTTCTGCAGGGAATTCATCTTTATTTCGCGTATAAAAGGCTGGACTATGTAGGTCACTGTTGCTTTGTATTTCTCTGGATCCACTAGTTTCGGACCATGACTTATTATTAAAAGGTATTAATTTTTTCATTTTCATTGTATCCACTGTTATTAGTTCTATTATTAATAGACATCTTCGTAAATGCTGTTGATACTCAGTTTGGGTGAATGAGTTATTAATAAAAGATATTTATATTCAGTTTTCATTGTATCTACTCTCATTACTACTGTTATTAATATCCATCAGCATAATTGCAATTGATACTATAATTATTACCTAAACCCCAGTCATACTGGATAGGCCGCCGACAGTCCACAGGAAATACGTTTTCATCCCGTCTCTTTCCCTTTAATATGCAAAGCAGAAATTCCTGTGTAATTACGGATATTTGTGTACCCGGACTTTATTCTGATCATGCACCGCGCAGTCTGCTTTCACAAGGCCTCTTGCTTAATATTCTGTCTTTCTCTGGCGTGCGTGATAGAAAGCTTTATAGTAATCATCTTTATGCATTCGTCAGTTTACTTCGTATATTGATGCCGATTTGATTTTCTCTAAGAGAGAGAGAGAGAGAGAGAGAGATAAATCCGTTATTATTTTCATTACTGTTAGGTAATTTAATCAGTTTATTGTGAAAGTTCTTAACCATCACAGGACTGACCAATCGAGAGAGAGAGAGAGAGAGAGAGTCATTATTGTTATTTTTTATTACGCAATTTAATCAATTCAGTATCAGAGTTTTTAATTATCATTGGGCAGACCAGGAGAGAGAGAGAGAGAGAGAGAGAGAGAGAGAGAGAGAGAGAGAGAGAGAGAGAGAGAGAGAGAGAGATCAGTTATTTTCATTACTATTAGGTAATTTAATCAATTCATTTTTAAAGTTCTGAACCATTATGGGGCTGACAAAGCAAAAGAGAGAGAGAGAGAGAGAGAGAGAGAGAGAGAGAGAGAGAGAGAGAGAGAGAGAGAGATTCATCATCATCATTATTTTTTTATTAGGTAATTTAATCAATTCAGTGTCAAAATTCTTAATCATCATTCTGCAGTCCAAGCTAAAGAGAGAGAGAGAGAGAGAGAGAGAGAGAGAGAGAGAGAGAGAGAGAGAGAGAGAGATCATGACATGCTGTTATTGCAAAGGTGTTGATGATGACATCACACAGGGAAACGCCCAGGGCCTTCCCGATTATTATGTGAGACGTCCCTTTGAAATTTAACAACATCTGACTCAGCATTGAAAACAGATGCGGGAGTTCGCAAGTATATAATATCTGTTTTGGCACACACCCGAGTTTCTATACGCCTTAATTGCCCAGTGTTTAATGAGCACTGATAATACTCAATTAGTGTGTGTGTGTGTATATATATATATATATATATATATATAATATATATATATATATATATATATATATATATATATATATATTATATATATATATATATATATATAATATATATATATATATATATATATATATATATATATATATATATATTTAAAACAACGTCAATGAAACGTATACATACATACATGGAATAATTTTCTTATATTATAGTCTAGTCTACTGCAAATACTTTATTTGTGAAGCAATTCCAGACGGTAACTATCCAAAATCATAAGCACATCTTTCCAGACGTGACCTTGGCTCTCTCTCTCTCTCTCTCTCTCTCTCTCTCTCTCTCTCTCTCTCTCTCTCTCTCTCTCTCTCTCTCTCTCTCTCACAGCACGTGCTTATTGGTGAAAACACCGAAGTTATGAGTGCATTTTTCTCCCAGAATATTGCTGTTTTGGGCGCAAGGGTCAAGTGGTTGGAATGTGCCTCCGTGAGATTTCGTAATTCTTTTCGGGTTTAGCGTTGTATCTGGAGTTTATCGAAGGTATTATTATTATTATTATTATTATTATTATTATTATTATTATTATTATTATTATTATTATTATTAAGTTTTCTATTTTGTTATTATACTCAGTATTGAAATGTGGTGTTTTTATCAAAAACTTGCATATTCATATATTGTATATTATGGATGTGTTCGTGAGTTACCAGTTCACACACACACACACACCCACAAGCTTTTCGAAAGTATTAGTGGTTTTTCCTTCTTATTTGTTACTATAGTCAGAATTAAAAGGCAGTATTTTTATCAGATATATGCATATATATATATTATATACTTGTTATGGATGTATTCATGATTTGCTCAATGCAGACACGCGCGCTTGCACGCACACACACGCACGCACACACACCCACGTGCACAAACTCTTCGAAATTATTAGCAGTTTTCTTTCTTATTTGTTACTCTATCGGCAATAAAAGGCTGTAATTTTGTCATATAGGTGCAGATTCATATATATTATAAAACTATTGTGGATGTATTCATGACATACACACACACACACACACACACACACACACATTTTTCGAAAGTATTGGTAGCTTTTCTTTCTTATTTGTTACTATACTGAAAATTAAAAGGCAGTATTATTATTAAACACATGCATATTCGTGTATTATATATTTATTATGGATGTATTCATGATTTACACAATGTAGAAATGCGCGACACACACACACATACACACTCACACGCACACACAGACTTTGCATGCAGACTGTGCGTCATACCTGTCTTTATCTCGCTGACTCCGCCCGAACGATTGCGTCACTTATAAATGCATTTCTAGCCCGCAACGAAGACATCTTCATGTTTTAGATTAATAATTTCAATTCGTTTCGTTTCGACAACAGTTGTTAATGAATTAACATTTAAAATCCATGTTATTGTTTATAGCAGCATTATTATAGTTATAAGTTATTAATAACGTTTTTCTGAAAGTATGCGCCTGATTGTAATTTGCCTTCCGGCTGTTGCTAATTGTGTGTTTTTCCTTTTGCATGAAGATATTTCTTGTTGTTAGTAAAGAGTCACAACATGATGACTGATTTTGTAAATTTCCTCATATATATATATATATATATATATATATATATATATATATAATATATATATATATATATATATATATATATATATATATATATATATATATATATATATATATATATATATATATATAATGTGTGTGGAAGTGATGAGAGTATGGAACTTAAGTTCAGACACGATTTCTTATCTTATTAATGTCAGTAAAAATCTAAGTGTCAGTTATAGATAAACTTCAAGAGTTCAAACACGGTTCCTTATTAATGTCAGTAAAAATCTAAGTGTCAGTTACAGATAAACTTCAAAATTGCTAAAGGATAGACAGCTGCAAAATTTCCAGGATTAAGTGCTTATGTTGATTGTCGCAGAATCTTGAATGAGAGAATATTGTAAATGATTTTCAAAAATATAGTTAATAAGGAGATATGAATATTATAACAGGTTAAAAAAAATCTTTACAGGAATGAATGTACAAATATGCGTTCAATAAAATTTTGACGAGAAAAGGAAAGACATTAGGTGAATATTATAGGAATAATTATTTAAATAAGTGTTGCATAAGATTATAACAGTTTTAGAGAGATAAAGACTTTCACTGTAAGTCTGGAAAAATTGCATAAGATTATGTCCATGGTGTATAATTCAGGGTCGTATAAACGCTCATAATATTTTCTCATTATTTTGCTATATAAGTGCGCCCGTGCTTTTTGTAATAAGAAAAGAAAAAGGTCACCGAATGGCACATCGCAGGTCAAGGCTGGCGGGGAGAAGTAATGAGTACGGTATTGACTTAAGTAAAAGTACTTCCAGGCATTCGGTAATTATATATGCCGTTTAGTAATAGCTGTCGTAACATTGGAAGTGCAGCCCCCTACTTCCTTTGCGCGTTACTGAATATTGTGTGTAATATCTATCTATCTAGTTATCTATCTGTCTGTCTATATAAATATGTAGGTACACATACACACACACACACACACACACACATATATATATATATATATATATATATATATATATATATATATATATATATATATATATATATATTATATACATATATGTATATTATATATACTCGTATATATGTGTGTATGTTTGTATTTATGTATGTGTGTATGTGTGTTTATACATTATATATATATATATATATATATATATATATATATATATATATATATTATATATATATATATATATATATATATATATATATATACATACATACACACACAAATTTAGAATCTACTGGAGGCTTTTCAACAGATATTTACGTACTGTAAGTTTTAATAACCACAATGCCCCTATATTTATTGAATTCTTTACACTTTGGAAACGCTTGTCACTACTAAGCCTAGATCCAAATAAAAAAAGAAATGAAGATATTCTTATGCCCGAACTCGAACTCGCATCCTGGGTATCAGAACGAGGTAACGTTAATAAAAATGAAAGAAATGAAGATGTACTGATGTCCGGCCGATTTATATATATATATATATATATATATATATATAT
>JANJGK010008946.1:17500-24168 GCA_039081455.1 Macrobrachium rosenbergii
GAGAGAGAGAGAGAGAGAGAGAGAGAGAGAGAGAGGAAAATGAAATTGGGTGTCATTAAAACTTAGTCTCGTACATTCCTCATTTACTCGTATTTTGAATTTCGATAAATTAATGAACTGGTATTTGTGTACAGAGAGATCAGTATGTTATAGAGGGAAATGGTGCATATTGTATTCTTAATGCGAAAGTAGCTTATTCTGTTAGGCGTTCTGGGGATATAGACGTGAAAGAGTACGTATATTGTCAAGATAAGGGAGGGTGCATTGCATTCTCTCTCTCTCTCTCTCTCTCTCTCTCTCTCTCTCTCTCTCTCTCTCTCTCTCTCTCTCTCTCTCTCTCTCTCTCTCTCTTTGAATTCTTTGTATGGATGAGTTGAAGAGGGTATTTTGGAAAAGAAAACTTACAGTTGAAGTTTTATGCCTTAAGAGATTGAATTTTTACTTATGAATACGAGTATCTGACGTCACAACACCAGTGGTCATCGTAGAATTTGTGAATTCGAAGCACTAAGTGTTTACCATAAGTAGAATTAACAGGGAAAGGTGGGCGGTGGAAATATTGCCGAGAGAGAGAGAGAGAGAGAGGGAGAGAGAGAGAGAGAGAGAGAGGAGAGAGAGAGAGAGAGAGAGAGATGATCTTAGCCGCTAGTTTCGCTCAGGAATTTGATAGTGAAGGAAGATTGGAAAGTGTGGTGGAGGAGATGAAGAGGGAGTAGGGTGAGAGAAAATGTAATGTAATTGAAATTTAGGATATCTTATACACTGTTATTTTTTAATATTGGTGCAATATTCTGTAAGTTTATTTTGGTATTCTTAATAAATCGTAAAACAACTAAGTTGTGAAGGGTCTCAATCAATTATTTCATTTATTATAAAATGTATTATTAATAACTTTTTCAATAACTGGTCGTTGTTCCCTTAATTATTGTTGAACTGTTGTCACTACAGCTGTTTTTAGTTAAGCAGCTAAGTATTATATTCAAAATTCCTATTGTTCTTAATATTCCTACTATGGTTTCTAATAAGGAGCTGCAAAATCTGGTCTTTATAATCGGGATGAAAAAACTCATTTAGCGGTTAAAGGCGTCGTTAGGGGAATTTTCCATTGACGGCGTAATTAGGGATTCCTTATAAGCCAAAGACCACAGGAGACCTCAACAGAGTTTTGATCGCCTTTTGTTGTTTTTTTTCTGGCATCTTTGGAATGGATTAATTTAACCTTACCCTCCCCCCCCCTCTCTCTCTCTCTCTCTCTCTCTCCTTCTTTGATATATGTATATACATGTATATATATACTGCATATATAAAATTATACATGTATATATACGTATATATATTTATTATAAACAAATATATATATATATATATATATATATATATATATATATATATATATACATACATAGCTATGTATATATGTGTGTGTGTATGTCAATTTGAAGAGAAAGACTAAAGAAGAATAGTATGATTTAGGTGGCTGGATTGAGTTAGGAATGCTACCATTATCGAAATTACTGAAGTTCTATATGCAGACGACATAGCTTGGAATGTCCTTTTCACAACCCATGCTCCTGAGGGTAAGAGAAGAGGTGGAAGACCCAGAACTATAGGCATCCTATTAACTAGGATGAGAGCTGGTACGAGAAGAGGCTGACAAGGAGTGGAGATTTTGGGAAGATAAAGTGCAGGAAAAGCATGAGTGAGGGAATTTCACAAAGGCCCTTTGCGTCGCATGGCGCTGAAAAAAAAAGCTATGACAATACAGTATTTTATATAATATATATATATATATATATATATATATATATATATATATATATATATATATACTCGTATATATATATATATATATATATATATATATATATATAATATATATATATATATATATATATATATATATATATATATATATATATATGCATACATTGTATAGGTAATGTTTTAATAACCTATATTGTTATTATTATTATTACTACTGTTATTATTATTATTATTATTATTATTATTATTATTATTATTATTATTATTATTATTATTATTGTGATGGTAGTGGTGCTGATAGTGCACAGGGCCTGAAATATTACCATATTGTTTTAAAACACAATTCTCTCTCTCTCTCTCTCTCTCTCTCTCTCTCTCTCTCTCTCTCTCTCTCTCTCTCTCTCTCTCTGTTTTCATTATGCCCGACTTATTTCGTCACCTACATACATTTTCAGTCGTTGTTAATTACACCAGCCATTTTGTGTTCATTTTCACCTGTTTCTTGGACGTGGAGATCCAAATCTCCGCGTAATATATTTCTTTTTTACTTCGCTCATGTCAAACATGTTTTCCTGCCGTGATGTATTCATGGGAACTGCTGCAAAAATGGAATCCTGCTGCCTCACAAGAGATGAAGGGGACAGATTGGGACGAGAGGGAGAGGAGAGGGAAATTTCAAGGAGAAAAAATATGTTAACTCTAGAAACTCTGCATACCTGTCCTAACGCAGGTAGACTGCACGTCAGATTAGGTAAATTGATATTGTATGTGAGTGTTAATTGTATAAAATGCATATGTATCGGTACATTTATTTATGTAAATTTCCTCGCCACGTTATAGAATGGACGCAAATTCCTGAGATGTATGCTAGTATTGTACCAGCCGCGGTTTTTTAGCCATGGCCCTAGGTTAGGTTAGGTTGGTTAGATTAGATTAGGTTAGGTTAGGTTGGATTAGGTTAGGTTTGGTTAGATTGGTACCTCTAAAGTAATTTGTGTGTGGGAAACATAGTGAGAGAAGGGACAGTAGTCTGCTGCTAATTCACCCTGACAGTAAGCCTAAACATGGAGTTTGTTACCTGTAGACTACCGTCCGAATTCTCTCATAAATAACCGTCTTTTTTGACGGTACGAGTACACTAGTTGTATGATAGTTCACGATTTATGATGTGACGCTTCCTCGATGTAAAAAAAAAATTCCTTTTTTGTTTCAACTTTTCTTATTCTGTTTTTTTCAATGAACTGTTTTATTGGATCCATTTGTATCTGATGGTGGGAGCTCTTGGCGAGCGATATGTTGATAGTTATGTTCAGATGTGGTTTGTGAGTGTATGAATATTGGCACGAGTCTCTTTTGCTTCTCTTATCTACCATATATGATATGCCTTCTTTATAGCTGTATGGAAGGGCTAAGTTGTGGCAGTTTTACTGCACAGAGGGTTCATCCACACAGTTCATCCTTTAGTGGCAGTTAAATCGTTGTGTCGTGTTTATCTGGGCCACCCCCCGTTAGAGGAAACTGTAATGGTGATACATATGTATATATATTATATATATAATATATATATATATATATATATATATATATATATATATATATATGTGTGTGTGTGTGTGTGTGTGTGTATGTATATGTAGATATATATATATGGTATATATATGCTATGTACATATATTATGTATATATACAGTATATATATAAATATACATATATGTATATACTGCATACAGTATATATAAATATATATATATATATATATATATATATATATATATATATATATATATATATATATATACAAACTCGCATGCATAGTTCCCTTTTTATCTCTTTCTCCCTCCCTCTCCCGCACCGTTTAGGACACTTTCTCTTCACCGCGAGTCCAACCCGGGAAAAACTCCCGAACATATGAACTGATTAACGCGGAAGACCGCTCGGAACTGTGATCATCCGATTATGAAGCCAACCGGATATATATCCACCGATATTGGTGTGCAATTTTTCATGTATATTGACAGTTATATACAGATGACGTCCGGTTAATCACTTCGGGGAAAAATTAGCTTCAACCCGTTGGCCCAAATTACAATCTCGGCTGCCCAGTCCCTGCTGTCATGCGGCCTGTCGTAATTATTATGCATTGGTATTTGAGTGGGCTGGTTTTTATTTAAATGGTCGTTTAATTTTTTTCATGCTGTTAGCTGCATTCTGTTTTTTGATTGGTCCTCTGTTGTAATGCATGGTATTTCTCTATATGTGTATGTCTGTGTTATTTAGTTTTTCTCCTTTCTATAGTATGGTAGCTTTTTCCTGGGTTATAGTTGCTATTTTAACTTTGTATACCTGTTTTTTTATATCTTCGTAAGATGAATTAATTATGTTGGGTATTTTTTCATGTTTTTGTGTGGCTTCTTTCATTTCGGGTATTTTTCTGTGAGCTTTTGTTTAATGTTTTTGTGTGGGATGTTTTATATAGGTTTTTATTGGTGTTATTTTGTACTGTTTTTTTTTGCGGTTTTTGTATTGTGTGTTTCCTTTTGTGTTAGGTTTGTATGTATCTCTAGTTTTAATATTTTTTCATATACAGTAATAATTTTATATAAATTACTGTTTGATTTTTATCCCCCCTATTGCATTTTTTGCTTGGTTTAAATTGATTTTATATATTTTCCTCGGGATATTGTTTGTAGATAACAGTTTAGTTTTTTTCGTTTTTATTAGCAGTTTCTGTATATTTTAATTTTGCTTAAAGGGGGGGGGGTGAGGGTTGACACTGGGATTCTCCTTGTTTTTAGTGAGACACTTTTGTATTTTATTAGCCATTCTCTCTCTTTTAGATTAATCTTTGTCCTCTGCTAAGAGTTTTTATTTCGCTTTTTATTTCCCTTTTATATTGGGTGTAGTTCGTGCGTGTATTTTTCTGCATCCCTATTTAGTTTATTTGCCTGTCATTTATTATGATTATGTCCGTTTGAACTGATTTATTATGGTTTTGAGATGCTTACTTTTATGTTTAGCTTTTAATTTTTCTTCTTTTATATTGGGCCTTTTCCGCTTTTGTTTTGTCTTTTTGAATTCTTTTAGTTTTTTGTTATATGATTTGGTTTGATTTTGTGTTGTATCATGGGTATTTTTTGTAATTAAAGTTGTTATTTTTTCATATGTTTATGGTAATTCTTGTGTTGGACGCACACTGACTTGTTATTTATTATTCTGACAGTAATAATTCTAGCAGCCGTAACGATAATATTGATTAAGGTCATTATTTTTAACATTTGAGTTTCTGTTAATAAGATAGCAACAATGGTCATTTTAATTAAAATTATTATTCTTCTTGTTATTCTTGTTATTGCTAATGATTAGAAGGGTCGATCTCGACCTCATTTGGACAGCTGGAAAAGCACTTAATAACATTTTTCCCTTTCATTTTCTGATGTCGCAATTTTGAAGAATTAATAATCCTCAAATCTCATTTATCGGGCAAAAAGTAATTAACCTGGAGGTAATTAGCTCCACTTTTCCGTAATTGAATCTGGACGAAGTAATTCATTTAGATGCAATTCCTCCTCAACCCTCCCCCCAGTAGCTCGGAGGTAGGTGGGAGGGAGTGGGGCCGGGGAGGGAGAGGTGCGGGGAGTTGGTTAATGTATCGGGACAGGCTGTTGCATTTCTGTTGCATCTCAGTGTCACGTTTGGACGAGAATCTGTGTCCTTTTGGATTACATGTCTGCATGATTTGCAGATTTTGATGTAGAGGCCGATGGGAAGGGCGTCCTAATAGCCTTATGTAACCCTAGCCGGTGGAAACCGGAAGTGCTTTTTTTTTTCTTACATAGACCAACAGGACGGAGAGTCAAACAGCCTTATTTACTGCCCTAGGGCCATAAATACAGGAATAGGAGAATTTTCTTTTACATGCAAAGACTTGCCTCACTTTATCAAATGCAATGTTAATTACTTGAAAAGTAATGTCATACCCTCTTTCATTATGCATACACATACACACATACACACACACACACACATATATATATATATATATATATATATATATTATATATATATATATATATATATATATATAAAGAGAGCGTATAACACTACTTTCAAACAGTTGACGTTGCACCTATTGTAAGTGAGACACGTATACGAGGTTACTGTAAATGACAGCGTATGAATTTCCTGGACCACTGGAAGATGTAACCTCCGAATCATGATCCATTCCAGTGGATTGCAATGAACTCGCAAGAGTTAAGGACATCTTTAAGGATTTTGCGTAGTGCCATTTTTCTAATTGATAAGGTGCAATTTCTTATATCCTAGGGTTGCATCTTTATTGTTAGAGTTCTGTTTTCTTAAAATAATGTTCGTGTTTGATTCTGAAATTTGAAGCAAAGAAAACGTTACGTCACGTCAATGACAAAAGTGGTAATCAGATAGATATGAGCCGGTTTACGATGAAAGTGTAGGCATTATCCCACACATCTTCTCAATGTTCGTGATAAAAATTCCAAGATAAATTGGTTGTGAGGGTTGCCAGAACACTTAACGAAGAGGAGAGAGAAATGGCGAGGTGGTGGAGGAGTGAAAGGTGGAAATGGGTCTGGAAAGATTTAGCAGTAATATCTCATATTATGTTGAGGTACTCCTGTGTGTCTCTCCCCCCCCCCCCACAATCCCTTCCTTTCTTCCTGAGTTGAGGAAAACAGAAGCCTTGACTATTTGCAAACATAATTAAATAAGGAAATAATGTAACAGAGAGTACAACGCTGAGATAGTAGGTTAAGGTTAAATGATCAGTTATAAGCACACGCATCTTACTGAGCTGTTTTTCTTTACAGGTATGTCCGGAGTTCCATATTTAGATGGATGGAGACCAAGGCTGGATTATAATCCCCAAATGT
>JANJGK010008947.1:0-2500 GCA_039081455.1 Macrobrachium rosenbergii
ATTTCTCAGATCCTGAATAATGGTCAGTTATTGTGTTATTCACATCAACCGAAAAGACTGAATTGTCAGCGGGAGAAATAGGTCTCATTTTGAAAAACCTTCGTCCTGTTGACGTGACGTCATCAATGAAGAATGCCCTTCGGCCCCGAGCTGCAACCGCTTTCGTTCCTTTTGCTGTACCTCCCTTCATATTCTCCTCCATCTGACTTTCTACCCTCTCTAACAATTGTTTCAAAGTACAGCTGCTTTGAGGTTTTCCTCCCGTTACAACTTTCAAACCACCTTTACTGTCAATTTCCTTTCCAGCGCTGAATGACCTTGTAGGTACCAGCGCTTGGCCCTTGGCCTAAATTCTACACTCTATTCTAAATCATACAGATAGATTCCCCAGAGAGAGAGAGAGAGAGAGAGAGAGAGAGAGAGAGAGAGAGAGAGAGTCGATAAGCACAACGCTTATCGCTGTTTTTGGAGGAGGGATAAAAGACAGATTTATCGGAAATGGGCGAGAGATTAAAAAGTTCTGGGTACGAAGCTAATGGCGCCACTGTTTTGGGAGATTAAAGACAATGGAGTTTTACGGAGAGGCCGCGACGAGACCATAGTCATCCGGTGGGCTCCTGCTTCGCGTCAAATGAGCGGGAATTGTTGTTGTGCATCTGAGAAAGCTCGCTTATACGGTAAGATTCAGAGCGATGTGTTACTCAGGATTTTACCGGGATGATGCCTTGTGTTCGGAATGTTGGGGAAAGTACTGCTAGTGCGAGCGCGCCATTTTGTGTGTGTGTGTGAGAGAGAGAGAGAGAGAGAGAGAGAGAGAGAGAGAGAGAGAGAGAGAGACTACATCCTTCTAAATTGAAGATTATTCGGCAGTTTTAACAAAATAATCCAAGAGAGAGAGAACTACATTCTTCTCTATGGAAGATTATTATTCGGCAGTGTTGAAAAAATAATCCGAGAGAGAGAGAGAGAGAGAGAGAGAGAGAGAGAGAGAGAGAGAGAGAGAGAGAGAGAGAGAGAAACTACATTCTTCTCAATTGAAGATTATTATTCGGCAGTGTTGAAAAAATAATCCAAGAGAGAGAGAGAGAGAGAGAGAGAGAGAGAGAGAGAGAGAGAGGAGAGAGAGAGAGAGAGAGAGAGAGAGAGAAACATTTTACCCTGGGGACCCACTCCATCGACAAAGGAATTACACGCACCAGGGAAAAAATCCACTGTATAGCAGCCATTTTTCTGGACAGGAACTGTAGTCCACGGGTGGAAAAGTCACTTTACGAGGTAAACATCTCTCCTCACAGTGCCCTCTCGCCTGGAGAAAGGAAGAAATAACTCTCTAGAAAGAAGTAAGCAGAGGGGACCGGTGATAAGTGGATATTGGAAACGGTGGAGTCAGTCTGGTGGAGTTTATTCACCTGTGCAGAAAGATACCCATCAGAGGAATGTGATGATGAGTCAAGAGGAGGTATTTAGCTTTGGAAAATGTCCATATAAAGTTGGGGGCAATGGAAGATTCTGTAGAGAATGTATGCCCTGGTGGGTATGTAATCAAAGGTGAGAGGCTTTTATTAATGGAAGGATAAGCAAAGGATACTATGCATGGTGAGATGTCCTTTAGATTGGCGATAAGGGCTTGCTAATGGTAGAATCGAACAGGGAAAGATCTTACTGCGGTGCACTGTAAGCATTACTTGAGGTTCTTTGCAGCGTCCCTTCGGCCCCTAGCTGCAACCCCTTTCATTCCTTTTACTGTACCTCTGTTCATATTCTCTTTCATCTTACTTTCCACCCTCTCCTAACAATTGCGAGGTTTTCCTCCCGTTACAACTTTCAAACCTTTCTACTGTCAGTTTCCGTTTCAGCACTGAATGACCTCAGAGGTCCCAGCGCTTGGTCTTTGGCGTAAATTCTATATTCTGTCTCACTGAAGGAAGATGATTTCTAGTAAAGTATTAAAAGTGGGAGGTTATTTCCTGAAGACTCTGGCGATGATTCTGAAGGGTGAGCTTGAAGAGGAGAAAGTGCTGCTTTTAATGAAACGCTTGCAAATGCTCGCTATCGCTCTCATTTGCTTGTTCCCATATACGAACCGTACCCATACCCATACCCACATCTGTATCATACCCATGCCCATATATGTATCATACCCATATCTGTGCCATACCCATACCTATACCCATACCCATATTCATACCATACCCGTACCCATACCGATACCCATACCCATGTCTGTTCCATACCAGTGCCTACATCCATACCTGTACTAATACCCATATCCTCACCATTCCCATAACCATACCATTCCCATAACCATACCCATACCCATACGCACAGCTAAATTAGCCCTACTAATAATAGTCAGCAAAAGTCTACGGGCAGGGGAAGGGGAAGGGGAGGGGGTGGGGAAGAGAGAGAGACACACACACACACACACACACACACACACACACACACACACACACAGCAAAGCCAGCCAAGGAAATGTTATAATATAATAAATACCGAC
>JANJGK010008947.1:5000-24161 GCA_039081455.1 Macrobrachium rosenbergii
GAGAGAGAGAGAGAGAGAGAGAGAGAGAGTTATGTACCTTGAGAGAGAGAGAGAGAGAGAGTGAAAAATAGGCTTGATGATTTTTCCGTGAGAGAGAGAGAGAAAGAGAGAGAGATATGTACTTTGAGAGAGAGAGAGAGAGAGAGAGAGAGAGAGAGAGAGAGAGAGAGAGAGTGAAAAATAGGCTTGGTGGTTTTGCCTTGCGAGAGAGAGAAATTTGGTAAATGGCAGCGCCTGTGGGCCTCTGGCTCTATCATGCACTCAGATAAAAAGCATTGGCGTTCCGTTTTTCTACATATACGCCGGTCGCCTCCGCATTGTGAGGGGTTAAGCTTATTTTGGGCGGCAGAGTTCGCGGGATGAGGAGGAGGAGGAGGAGGAGGGAGGGGTCGGGTAGAGGAGGAGGGTGGAGTTGATGGCGTTCGTCGAGTTTTCGCTCTGTCCAGGTCATTTCTGTTTGCTGGAGTCATCAAGATTCTCCGCCATTGACATGAATGTTTTGAAATTGGCCCTCGGTTGAAATGACCGATGTACCCGACTGCTTATTTGGCCGAGATCATAAAATACAGGAATGCAATTCACGGGAGGTCTCAAAAAAGGATCCCGCAAGATACATTTCTGTTGACCATCGTATGGGTGTTCGTCATTCGACCTCAGGAAGACTTCACAATGTTCTTTGTCTGTTTACCCCTATTTCAAAAGTTGTGGGTGACGTGAATTGGGAGTCTATAGTCGTGACAGAACTGGGAAAAGCTGAAGACGACGTTCTCATCCTTAGAAATGAAAGAAAGCCGACAGATGTCCACCAGTGTCCTTCCGAAGACGTGAAAGTCTGTAGACATACAACAAAGAAGCCACCAAGAATCATTCCCTTTTCTCTGTAGAACCGAATGCGGGAATAGTTCTGCCACTCTTCTTCACTGGGCGTTGAACAGCAGTATCACCTGCTTCTCAGAGGGCCAAAAGAGTAGCAGGAGAGGGCAAGTAGCAGCAGTAGCAGTGGTAGGAGCAGTAGCAATAGCAGATCAGGGAAGGGAGGGGTTATAGAGGTTATCGCTTGGTTTGGGAGGAGGAGGAGGAGGAAAGTCCTGGCGGCTCGGGTGGGCGGCAGCAGGATGGGCGGGGTGCCTTGGGCCGGTGTGTCCTAGAAAGAGAGAGAGAGAGGGAGGGAGAGAGAGAGAGAGAAGAGAGAGGTGCAGAAGCAGCGGCTAGAGAAACGTGTGTTGGGGTGCGGGCCAGGGCGTGGCTCCCGGAATCAATACCTCCAACACCACCACCACCACCACCACCACCATCATCATCATCATTCTCTCTCTCTCTCTCTCTCTCTCTCTCTCTCTCTCTCTCTCTCTCTCTCTCTCTCTAACTTGTTTCGTAAGAGGAGAGAACGTTTTCCTCATGTTGTTTCTGTGATACATTTAATTATTCCTGCTCATTGTTGTTGTTTTTGATCCGTTCTTCTCGTTCGCTTCTTGCTTTCCCGTGTTTCGCCCACCGGTACCAGACACCAGCACCGGTGCACGCCCATCCGCCACCCGCCGACCCACCCAAGGCCTCTTCGGCCACACCCACCCGAAAAGCCCACCCCTGCACCCATGGCGCCCTCAAAAACACGCTCGCGCGCGCGCTCACACACACACACACACACACACACACACACACACACACACACACACACACACACACACACACACACTACCACAGCTTTCTTATCCTCATCTTGCTAGCAGTTCCTTTTTTGTGGTCTAACCACTTGAACCTTTTTTTTCTCCTTGTAAGGTAATCAAAAATGCTTTTCATTTGTCATAGAACCTCTCTCTCTCTCTCTCTCTCTCTCTCTCTCTCTCTCTCTCTCTCTCTCTCTCTCTCTCATTTTTATTATCCCACGTTGGGCCTTCATAGGAGGATTGATTTCAATGCGTCGGAACTGGAGATGATGACGGATATCCATTGCCAACGAGGTGAATATTTTTTTGTTTGTTGCGTCATTCATTGCATATCGATTTGTTGCGTTGTGTGTGTGTGTGTGTCGGTGTGTTTTGTATATATGTATATACGTATTTTGTCGTTACTTACTTTCATCTTTGCAACCTCTTATTAGTGTGTCATTCTCCTTCCACTTGCTTTTCTCTCCTGTTTTGCTGATTATCAGCAATTTCTTGATTCTGGTGTTGCTCTAATCGTCTTCCTTACTTTTGATTCGTGTTTTCATATCTTTAACATTTCCATTTTTTGTGTGTGTCCTCCAATTTGTTTTTGATAGTTTTGCGTCTTTCCCCCGACCGGTTTCGGTACTGCTCGTCCTTTGTTTCGTTCCGATATTTTCTTCTTGTGTCTCGATTGTTTTCTTCTTCTTCTTCTTCTTCTTCTTCTTCTTCTTCTTCTTCTTCTTCAAAGATCTCTCGCTGACGTTTCTTGAAATATCTCCGGAGTTGGTCGCGTTCTTCCCTCGCTTTCCGGCCGTTCTCTCTTATCGTTTTTTTTTTTCGTGTTTCCCTTCCTCTTACTTTGGCCACACGCGCAAGCTTTTTTTGTGGCGTTGGGGTTCGTTTCCTTTTTGCAGGTTTTGTCCGAGTGTTTTCATCAAATTTCTTCGAACATTTCCTTGTAGTTTCTCCTTAATTCGTCTCGTCCTTTTTCGCTTTTAGCTTTCTGTTAAAGGAAGCTATCGTGCCGGCTTTGTCTGTCCGTCCGCCCTCAAATCTTAGACGCTACTGAGGCTAGAGGGCTGCAAATTGGTATGTTCATCATCCACCCTCCAGTCATCAAACATACCAAATTGCAGCCATCTAGCCTCAGTATTTTTTATTTTATTTTAGGTTAAAGTTAGCCATAGTCGTGCGTCTGGCAACGATATTGGTCAGTCCACCTCCGGGCCGTGGTTAATGTTTCATGGGCCGCGGCTCGTGCAGCATTATACCGAGACCACCAAAACGTAGATCTATTTTCAGTGGCCTTGATTATACAATGTACAGAGAACTCGATTGCGCCGAAGAAACATACCAAATTGTAGCCTTCTAGCCTCAGTTTTGATTTTATTTAAGGTTATAAAATTATCCATAATCGTACCTCTGGCAGCGCTATAGGTACAAACAACAAATGCCACCACCGGACCGTGGCTGGGTTTCATGGGCCGCGGCTAAGAGTTTTCTGGGCCGTGGCTGAGGCCATCACCGGACAGAAAACTCGATTGCGCCGAAGAAACTTCGGCGCATTTTTTTGTACATTTTTTTATGCTTTCAGACTTTTCGGAAAACTTTCAGCATTTTCTCTCAGAAAGGACGTTGATCTTTTATTCATGGCGTGTACTATTTTCTTTTTTCTTTTTTTTTTTTCTTTTTTTCATCTACCTGCACAACTTTTAGTTTTGCGAATAGTGTAATTTCCACAACGTCCTATGGTATGTGTTGAGGGGGATAGTTGCATCTGTTCCAAAAAAGATGTCGGTTCTACAATTAACAATACTTTTGGGGGACATTTGTTCAGTCATGGGCTGGAAAGGAAAAACTAGTTTTCTCATAAACCAGTTTTTTGAGGTACCTAACTTCGTGAATTGTTTCATAGCTGGAGGTGCAGTTTTATGAACTGTTTTGAGTTTCAAGTTTCAAGACGTTTCACTTCCTTTCAGCCCGTTTTAGATTGCGACTGTAAGTGGATTAGAGTGAAAACGAGAAAGTGCGAGATTATCTTGAGATCAGACGAATCTCTTAGAAGATTAACGGGGATGCTTAGGGAATAAGCTGAGAGTTTCGTCAAACAACTACGAGATAATATATACATTATATAATATATATGTACATATAAATATGTCTATATATGTATATTTATTGTATGTATGTATATGTAGCTGTGCTTGCCCCTTATAATGGTTGATAACATAAGGTGTTCCCGTCCCGAATCTAAGTAAGTGTAGGAATGAGGCTGCTAGCCATATGCCCATCTTGACTGTGACCCTCTACAGGCGACAACTATCAAGTGCATATTTTGTCGTTCATGCAACAAATGCTAACACAAACGCAGTAGTGCGGACCGATGCACACTGCGCTTTGTGTGGTCATAGAGCCAGTTTGAGCCTGCCAAACTGTGGTCACAATTCCACCCCCCCCAACTATGAAATTCCCCCAAAGGGGGGAGTTCTCCCCTGCTTGAGAACCACTGGCTTAACATAAAGGATTCAAATCTGTACTGTTTGACCAGGAGTTGAGAGCGCGATGGTCGAATGGCTTGAATCACTTTTAAAGTTGACTGTAAGCGAGAATCAACCTCTGGTCTTCGTGATACACTAGCCTATGTCTTGCCTTTATTCAGACACAATGCAAGCTCTCTTTACCGCGAACACACACACACACACATATGTGTGTATATATATATATATATATATATATATATATATATATATATATATATATATATATATATATATATATATATATATATATACATATACACACAGACTCCAGCACGTTTTTGAGATTCACAAAATTCGTTTAATATACTGTTACCTACACCTCGGGAACAGCTTACACCTACACCTAAGGGGAATAAGTGGGAAGCACTTACATCTCTTATAATTCCCCTTGGGTGTAAGTCATTCCCGAGGTATAGTGAACTGGATGTTAAGCGATATAAATATATATATATATATATATATATATATATATATATATATATATATATATATATATATATATATATATATATATATATATATACACACATACACACACACACATACACACTCATAAAGTTTAGTCACTTTTGCACACGTGATTATTTTATACTCACCAATATAAAGCCACAAATATCACTTAATGTCGAATTCGCTGCATATTTGGAATAACTTCATCCTGAGGGAATTATAATTGAAAAGTGCCTCTGGCCGGCCTTCGGCCTTTGGTTTAAAAGCTAATAAACAGTCGACCGGACCATCTGGGTACTAAGTATCTCATTAGATGTACACATTTACTTAAACTGCTGACTCATTTATGCCCCGTAGGGGAGGGTAGTGCCGTCACAACGTAGACATTACTTTAGGTTCCTTGCAGCGTCCCTTCGGCCCCTAGCTGCAACTGCTTTCATTGCTTTTACTGTCCCTCCGTTCGTATTCTCTTTCTTCCATCTTACTGCCCACCCTCTCCTAGCAGTTGATTCATAGTGCAACTGCTTTGAGGTTTTCACCGTCAATTTCCGTTTCAGCGCTGAATGGCCTTAGTTGCCCCAGGGCTTGGCATATTCCTAAAATCTACAAATCAATCAATCGGTTAAATCAGCCGACTCATTATGTGATTTTGCAGCGTAATATTGCATTTCTACGAATTTGCAGTGATTTTAGAATCCGATTAATGGCGGACTGCACTGCAGTCTTTCTTCGTATTGTAGAATTGAGCACATATAAATGATATTTCCTGTACTTATTAGCAAATTTATTTTTATTGTACCTATGCGTCCAAGTGCCTTGCGATCTGATTATCAAATTTATTTTTATTGTACCTTTGCGTTCAAGTGCCTTGCGATCTGATTATCAAATTTATTTTTATTGCACCTTTGCGTTCAAGTGCCTTGCGATCTGACTTGGCAGTGCATCGTTTAAACCATGCAAATTTTAAAATTTGTGATTCATATTTTTTGATGAGATTTTTCAACGATTCTTTAACGTAAAACTGCAAAAAAATGTACGAAACTGACGACAGATGATGATTCCACTGCAACGCTAAACCCGGAGCAATAGCTTTCTGTCGAGATTCATCACATTCCCACCGAAGGAGATGCCCGAGGAGACCAGGAAACGAAATTCAAAACAAAGGAATCCGCAGCGACCGGAGGGAGGAGGCCTTCTCGAAGAATCCCCAGTTCTGCCTGAATCAGCCGTTTTAAGCCGCGGGAGACAAAGCCACGTAATGGGCTCATTTCGGTCCGTAATTCTTTGAAGACGACGAAAAAAAAATGGGAAGACAAAATGCTCGTCCCCGAGATATATAAAAGATCACTCGACGCAACGCCGAATTAACCATTCTTCCTAATTATTGATTATTTGATGGTCTGGTCGCGTGACGCGGGAAGAATGACTTGGGTAATTGCACTCTCCATCTTGTATCGGTGCGCGTCTCTTTATTTTTAGGAGTTTGTTGTCATTTCGCTCGACAGCTCTGGCATCGCTTGCTCTTTATAGCTCTGCAGTGTCTGGATAGCTTCGCATTGCTCAGAATATTGCTCCGTGGCCCTTGCTATATGTGCAGCAGCACTCTGAATTTTATTTCTATTTTTTTATTACAGTTGCACGTGCAGAGGGTCAGACCAACCTTAACATCTCCCTTCGACGGCCCAAACCAGAATTACCACTGGTGTGAACCACACTCTCCCGCGACTTTGTCCAAAGGATGAAAATTCAGGGGGTTGGAGGCGGGAGAATAATGTTCGCCCAAAAGGAAGAACCAAAAGATATATGTAAATTTAGGAAGCCTCCCGAACGGTACCTTCGTTTCTATCAACATCATTTACGCGCTGTGTGAAAGTCACCTTCCGAAGGCGCTGATGTACGGGCGCGTTCTTTTGTCTTTCTCTCTCGATGTCTTCTGACATCGACAGGTGCTCGAGTTGTCACACGGGCCGAATCGTCCCCGTGACTGAAACAGATCTTTCCTCCATTCAGGGAACGTCACATGGTGCACTGTAGGCGTTACTGAAGTTTTTTTGCAGCGTCCCTTCGGCCCCTAGCTGCAAGCCCCTTTCATTCCTTTTGCTGTAGCTCCATTTATATCATCTTTCTTCCATTTTGGTATCCAACCCCCTGCTAACAGTTATTTCATAGTGCAATTGCTTTGAGGTTTAACTCCTGTTACACCTTTCAAGCCTACCTACTCTCAATTTCCTTTCCGGCGCTGAATGACCTCATAGGTCCAACTGCTTGGGCTCTGGCCTAAACTCCGTATTCCATTCCATTCCATTCAGGGAACAGTTGGTATTCATTACACAAAGTGATACACTTAATGCCAACATCTCGCAAATACGTCGATCATTTGGAACACAATGCTTACAGGACAGTAACCAGTATTCAGAGCACTTAGCTTTAAATACTGTAGTAGGCTTATCCTATATGGGCTAAAATTGATAATGTTATTCAAAAAAAGCTGATTCAAAGAGTAATTCTTTCTTAAAATCTGCTGTAGAGGATGGAGCTTCTATCATTCTTCTATTCCACTGATTTAAATGACGGGTCCATCTGGTATCTTCATTTTTGCCTCCAGTAACAGCAGTCGTTTCCCCGTGGTGGGGGGGTTAGTGCCGTCAGTGCGCCCCGCATGGTGTACTGTGGGCATTAGTTGAGGTTCTTTGCAGTGTCCCTTCGGCCAAAAGCTGCAACCTTTTTCATTCCTTTTACTGTTAATTCAGTTCATATTTTTTTTTATTACATCTTACTTTCCACCCTCTCTAACAATTGTTTCATAGTGCAACTGCTTTGAGGTTTTCCTCCTGTTACACCTTTCAAACCTCTTTGCTGTCAGTTTAACCTTTCAGCGCTGCATGACCTCGTAGGTCCCAGCACTTGGCCTTTGGCCTAAATTCCATATTCTATTCTGTTCTAACGGAGTTGCTCAGAATCTTTCAATAAGGGGCAGCACCCTGTGCCCAGCGGTTTGTGGAGTGGATCCAGGGAAAATGGAGAGGCTGTTGGATAGATGAATGCTCTGTTTTCTCAGAGAGTTATCACAGCAGTTATTATCTTGAATGAACACAGGAACATACGTGGAACAGAACGCCCAAGTGTACCAAGGGAAAAAAAACAAAGAAAACGAAAGGTATATGTAAATATATATACACCCACTGGCTGTCGGCCTAAAAAAACAGGAGATCAGCGCCTGCCCTATGAGCCAACAGAGACCCAGGAGGACTTTACCTTTAACTTTAATATATATATATATATATATATATATATATATATATATATATATATATATATATATATATATATATGTGTGTGTGTGTGTGTGTGTGTGTGTGTGTGTGTGTGTATATATATGTATATATATATATATATATATATATATATATATATATATATATATATATATATATATATATGTTAATCTGTGTAATCACTCAAAACATGAGATGAAAATATACAGCAAGGGCGAAAGTCAAGATTAAGTAGATGATCATTTTAGCCTAAGTGTCGTATTTGCTTCATATTTATATCAGAGGAATTGAGTAGTAAGAAAAAATCTAGAAAACAGTCAAAATTTAAAAAAAAATATATGTAAAGTCCTCAGTTTTTTTATCATAAACATATTGTAAGACGTGGATGTGAAAATATATATATATTTATGTGGATGTGATTCTTCCTGTTGTATACTGAAATAACTGCCAGCGTTATATTATTCTGAATAATATACGTGATCGCATGTATGCTGAATAACTAATTAACCTTTATGCATCGAAGTGCCCACGAGAGTTGTTCTTTGGCTGTTGTTCTTAACAACCTAATTCTACATTTCGGGGTTTCGTGTTTTCATGCTTTTGACTTATTTGCTTTGCTTTCTACTCCTTTTGCTGATTTTGTTAAATGTTCCGCCATTGGCGGAACAGATTCAGAATTCAGTGGTAAAAACACTAGAGTCTGCAATAATAAATTCCGAGTGGATCTATCTTGTTTGTCCGCCCCGGGTGAGGGCGAGGTAGGTGAGGGATCGGGAGGGGAGGGGAGACATGACACATCCACCCTCCTCCTGCAGGCCTGTTTTTCCGCCCTGGGTGGGAGAAGTAGGTAAGGGATCGGGAGGATAGGGGAGACATGACACAGCCACCCTCCTCCTGCAAACCTGTTTGTCCGCCCCGGCTGGTGGCGGAGTTGGTAAGGAATCGGGAGGGTAGGGGAAACATGGCACATCCACCCTCCTCCTGCAAACCTGTTTGTCCACCCCGTGTGGGCGGAGTAGGTAAGGGATGGGGAGGGTAGGGGAGGCATGACACACCCACCCTCCCTGCAAACCTGTTTGTCCGCCCGGGAGGGCAGCGCCGGGTTCCAGCACAGCGTAGCACACGCCATCGAGCCCATGTAACTATCAACTCTCATAACCCAAAGAAGAAGGAAGAGTGAAAACATACCAAACCTAATAAACAACATATCATTCTGACCTAGTTTGACGACCAGTGTAATCCGGTGTTTGAAGAGGTAAAATGGAGATGCAGGAAGAGAGGCACCTAAACTCAGGCAGCGAAATGAAGCACTACAACTAAAACTCTGGTTAATTGACAATCAGCCGTTTTTGTGAAGCAAGTATCTCGTTTTTCAACTTCCCAGATTAAATCAAATATCAGAGGGTTGTGCTGCTGATGAAGCGAATTACAACTCTGGTTTCTAATGCCTTGACTTCCTGTAATAGTGTTTAGTTTGGAATCACTGACAACCAAAAACAAGTAAATAATGCACCGAAGTTTCTTTGGCGCAGTCGAGTTTTCTGTACAGCATATAATGCTGTGTGAAACTCTCAGTCACGTCCCATAAAACTCTCAACAACTACTTCCCGGTGATGGTCTATGTTGTTGGTTCTTATAGCGGTGCCAGACGCACGATCAAGAAAAATGCGCCTAAGATTCTTCGGCGCAATCGACTTCTCTGTACAGCCGCTGCAGCGTATAATCAGGGCCTCCGAAAATAGATCCATCTTTCGGTGGTCTCGGTACAATGCTGTATGAGCCGCGGCCTATGAAACGTTAACCACGGCCCTGTGGTGGCCTGTCCTATATAGTCGCCAGGAGCATGATCATGGCTAACTTCAACCTTAAATAAAATCAAAACTACTGAGGCTAGGGGGCTGCAATTCGGTATGTTTGATGACTGGAGGGTGGATGTTCAACATACCAATTTGCAGCCCTCTAGCCTCAGTAGTTTTTAAGACTGAGGGCGGACAGGAAAAATGCGGACGGACAGAGACACAGCCACCTCAATCTTTTCTTTTGTAGAAAACTGAAATTCGGAAAAAATAACTTTATGAGGAAGAGTCAAGGAACAAAATGACTCGAATTGAATCGAATCAGATCCGGAAGCTTGTGATTTTTGACTTTCGAACTTATGACTTTGAAAATGAGCTGTCCCTTGGGTGTGCTTTCCGGGTCCTCTCGAACTTCGAGAACTGTGCGGAAGGAATTTTCACATTAAGGAAAATATTCTCTGATTTAGCTCGCCGTGTTTTGGCTGAAACTGGTGCACTCATCTGGGTGGTGTTCTAATTTGTGAGATTAAAATGGAAATCACTCCGTGCTGGGATAGTGCTGCCTGTGCACCTCATGCGGTGTACTGTAGGCATTACTAAAGGTTCTTGGCAGCGTGCTTTCGGCCCCTAGCTGCAACCCCTTTCGTTCCTTTTACTGTACCTCCTTTCATATTCTCTTTCTTCCATCTTACTTTCCACCCTCTCCTGACAGTTGATTCATAGTGCAACTGCTTTGAGGTTATCCTCCTGTTACACCTTTCAGGCCTTTAACTGTCAGTTTCCGTTTCAGCGCTGAGTGACCTCATAGGTCCCAGTGCTTGGCCTTTGGCCTAAATTCTATGTTCAGTTATAATTATCGAGATTAAAATTAAAATCAGAAGACAATATTACATTTTAAGTAATTCATCAGCTAAACGTTTATGTCCGTAAAATTATATATATATATATATATATATATATATATATATATATATATATATATATATATATATATATATATATATAATTTTGTGTAATAGAGAGAGGGAAAGGAAGGCAAGAGAACATTTATTTGCTTGCATAAGGATGTTGGGACGCGCCATTTTCATTGTTATGCAGCGAGAAAAATAGGATGCGAGCATTAATGGTCTGTGTACAATCCCGGCTTTTATCTTCAGCATGGATTGGCCCCCAGTCTCTTTAAATGTTATATTTGCATATGCTGTACATTGGAGCCGTATCCCATTTAGTTTATTCCACTTGAAACTCATTTTTTTCTTGTGATTTTATCTTTTCGTCATATTAAAACATTAATTTTTTTTGTCGGTAATTTTTGTTTTTTTTTAACAATGATTTTTCGTTTGCATGTTTTGCCGCCGTTTTGCAGAACGTCGGGCATTTTTTATTGAAATATATTCTTATGTTTTATCCCGTCTCCCTCGGGGACTTGTTTATTCAAAGAAGTATCTTCGCTAATGAATTGCATTTGAATAAAATCTCTTTCCCGTTTTGTACCTTTGTAGGGTATATGTATTTTTCATGCCGGTGCCGTTCGTATACTTGTAAAGATACCTCACCTCTTTTTGTTTGTGTTAAGAAAGCAGACGAATGAGAGTTTTTCATATTTGTCCGAATGGCTTCCTCGGTCATGAAAAAAAAAGAGCATTCTCTTGGTCTGCATATGATTGCGATGTCCAATGGCTGTTTCCTTTTCACTGCTGCCAAGCTTTGGAATTCTCTTCCAGCTTCCGACTCTCCTGACTGGCTTCAACCTTTCTGCCACGGGAGAGACACGTACTCCAGGGTTAAGCCCCACTCTTTTTTTCGTTGCATTCCTTGACTGTTTTGGGGTCAGAAGTAGAGATATAAAAGAAAAGTATATAATTAAGGTTCTTTGCGGCGTCCCTTCGGCCCCTAGCTACAACCCCTTTCATTCCTTCTGCTGTACCTCCGTTCATATTCTTTCAATCATCTTATTTTCCTCCTGCTTTGAGGTTTTCCTACTGTTACACCTTTCAAACCTTTTACTCTCAATTTTCGTAAATTGCAAAGTATTCTATTCTATTTTGCCAAAGAACTGTGTTGGTGGGCACGTCTTGGACTCGCACGTATTGAAGTAGAGTAGGTAGGTAGGTAGGTAACACCGCATCCTATTGAACGCTGTGGCTGGAAAGTCGAACGGGAGTCAGAGTCCAGTCACTTTAACGTTCATGCTATATTATTCTTTTTGCGTCGTTCTTGCTGCAGTTACGCTTGGGCCCAGTTCTAGACTTTCTTCTCCTAAGTGTGTGTGTGTGTGTGTGTGTGTGTGTGTATGTGTTTATGTGTCTCAAAATCGTCGTTTATCTTTCATGGCGATTTCTTGAACGTCCAACATCTCTCTTGTTCGTTTTTCCCCATTTCGAGGTATCTTACGAGAGAGAGAGAGAGAGAGAGAGAGAGAGAGAGAGAGAGAGAGAGAGAGAGAGAGAGAGAATTTCTGTCGTTACCTTTACAGTATAGTCCAGTGTTTCCCAATCTATTTTTAGCCATGCCACACCTAATCATCTCTAAAATCCTGATGCCCCCTGTGGTGATATATATAATTCTTATATTCACGTGGTTAAGCATAAAAGGCCATTGACTTTGTCTAAACATTCTCGAATTGCCCCTCCTTAAAAATCAAAATCCTCCCCCCCCTGGTGGGGTGTACGCCCCACTTTGGGAACCACTGCAGTGTACTGTTGATTCGAAAACTAAGTGATACGTTTGGACGCTTCAAAATCATTTTGTTTCGAACGACTTTATTTACTGTGTAAGACCAAGAACATGTATATATACCTCTAAGAGAAGTACGTATAGCATTATTTAAGCATAGTGGTGGATCACGCCTCATGGAAATAAACCTTTTATGAAATGAGCTTTTTAAAACTACACCAAATGCACGAAGCGACGCTCGAAAATCATCCCTGTTTCGGTCCCTGCAGAGTCAATTCCTGATCTGGTAGCTGCCATTACAAATGCTGTTTGACTAACTGACGGGAATCCAACTATCCGACTTGTAATCGTCTTAAGTCTCTCTCTCTCTCTCTCTCTCTCTCTCTCTCTCTCTCTCTCTCTCTCTCTCTCTCTCTCTCTCTCTCTCTCGTGCCGGAAGGGAAGAGAGAGAGAGAGAGAGAGAGAGAGAGAGAGAGAGAGAGAGAGACTCAGTGAATTAGCCGAAAGCGGAAAGGGTTTAGCGGCTGTGATGCTTGTTGGATGTGTGTTTCAGTAACTAAATTAGGGTGGTCCCTTATTGCTCGGCTGAACAAACGACCTGGGACGATGCTTACTTTTGTTTGTGCGCAGATGTGCGCAAGAATGTTCTTATACGAGGCAGCGCGAGTCGCTTTGTCCGATCGTTGTGTTTAGCTGTTCAGTATTTTTGACAGGTCAGTTTTCAAATTGGAACCCCCTTTTTTTTTAATTTGGATTTCCTATAATTACTTATAAAGAAGCCAAGTGTGAATTAGTGACAAGGTTGATCCTAATCCTTTGTGAAAACCTCTTAAATATTTAATCCTGTTTTGGCAGTTCTACTAATTCTTCAGTTGTGTTGGATTCCAGGTACATATGTTTCCTTTATAATCCCCATCTGTCATTTACAATGAGCTTTCTTTGTATATTTTATATTTCTTCAGTCTGCTAAGTAAAGGACTAGCGTCGAAAGGCCTCGCAGCACCCCAGTGTTTCCGTTTCCTTCGTAGATTTTATCTTTATTTATATATTCCTCACGTTCCATATTTTCGTGATTCAGTTATACATATATATATATATATATATATATATATATATATATATATATATATATATATATATATATATATATATATATATATATATGTAAGTGGCACTGTGGTTGCCGAAAAATCTGGTCATATAGACCTATTCGTTATTAAGGATTTTATGTATATATTTTGCCAATTTAATTCATACTGGATCTCTGTCGTGGAATATTATGGCGGCTGCGATGCCGGTTTGTAATATTTGTCCATCAGTCACTTTTCAGAATTTTGGCTAGGATTGCATAGCATTGTAACCTTTGGTTATAATACGCATTTTTTTGTTGAATAAACGTATTTTTGACATAAATATGATCAACGTTTGCAATTGGAATGTTCAATTCATAACTAGATGCAGTTGGACATTATTGTTTTAACCTCGATTCGATTTGCCCATACAGCATTACACCGAGACCAGATAGATCTGCTTTCGGTGGCCTTGATAATACGCTTTAGCGGCTATACAGAAACCTCGATTGCGCCAAAGAAACGTCGGCGCATTTTTACTTATCCAAAATACAAACACGCGCCCCATTAAACTTTCATCTACTCAAAGGAGCCCATGATGAACTCGCCATCTCATAAAAGTGTCGCCAGATATAGCCTCTCATTAAAATCGTGGGAGCTTTCCAGATCACACGTCTAAGCCATCTCCTGGAGTGTCCCCGCTGTTGAGGGATTTCTCCGAAAGCTCCGTACATCAAGAGGCCCGAAACCCAAGTAATTGCCTCCCGAGCAATCCTGTGTGCTCTCGTCGGGGATTGTCATTTGATGCTGAAGCAGTTAAAGCGATCAGTCGAGAGCTGAGAGTGGGATTATTTAAGATTCTAGCAGGTGTTTCGTGCCCCAAGTGTTAATTTGCTTAGGTGAGTCCCGGGTGGGATTAGCGAGCCATGATTATAATTCTACTTGATATGGCATTCTCCTGCTGAGAGAGAGAGAGAGAGAGAGAGAGAGAGAGAGAGAGAGAGAGAGAGAGAGAGAGGAAGTAGCAAGGGGATTGCATACGATATGTAATGGGTGATATATGCATTTTAGTTCTGTTGATGACAAAAAGACTGGTATTTTTAAAAAGAGCGGAGTTCAATTAAATCCGTGTTTATTTTATTGATGCATGTGTTTATATACCGTATGTGGGAGTATTCATATGGGATAAAAATATTTCTAGTTTATGCTCCTGACATTTTTTTTTTCGTATTGATTTAGAATTCCAGCTGCCTCGTAAAATAAGTCTTTTGAATTTATGCTTTTTTATATAAACTAGAATTTAGCGGTATATTCTTTTATTTATCCTTTTCGTTTCCTCTGCTTTTCCTCTCGTTTTAGCGAGTCTTCTTCTCCAGGTTGATCCAATTCCCGAGATTAAGGCAATTACTAGAGGTTTCGTCCGGAAAGTTTGGTCACTTTTTCAAAATTACCTCTTAAAAAGTTAACCTAACTTTTCGAAAGCAGGAAGGAAGACCCTGGATCTTTATATATACAGTATACATATACATATACATATACATATACATATACATATACATATACATATATATACATATACATATACACATATATATATATATATATATATATATATATATATATATATATATATATATATATATATATATATATATATATATATATATATATATATAGTTGTGTGTGAATACTGGCTTTGTCTGAAATGGAGAGTTGAGTTGATAATATTCCCTTTGAGTGACTAAAGGCCAAATCTTTGTGGCCTCCAAAGTATTGAAGATTAGAAAAGACTAAGTATATGCTGCTTGAAAATAAGGAATCGATACAAAGGTGCTGCGTGATTGTTTTGCCAGAAGGTACATCAGTGTCCGCATGGATGAAACCTCAGATCTTAAAAACTACTGAGGCTAGAGGACTGCAAATTGCCATGTTGATCATCCACCCTCCAGTCATCAAACATACCAAATTGCTGCCCTCTAGCCTCAGTAGTTTTTTTTATTCAAGATTAAAGTTAGCCATAATCGTGCTTCTGGCAACGATATAGGATGGGTCACCACCGAGCCGTGGGTAGTTTCATCGGCCGCGACTCATACAGCATTAAACCAAGACCGCCGAAAGATAGATCTATTTTCGGTGGTCTTGATTATACGCTGTGGCGGCTGTACAGAGAACTCGATTGCGCCGAAGGAACTTCAGCTAATTTTTTACTTGTTTTTTTTTTTCAGCATTGGTAGGAATTTAATTTTGTCAGAGTGAAAATTTAGGTGCTGATGTTTCAGAAAGCAAATCGACATATTGATATATTTCCTTGATATAATCTTGAGGAATATTATATAATCTTGGAGGAATATTGATATATTTCCATGATATGGTCTTGAAGGAATATTGATATATTTCAAAGAAACAATCTTGGAGAGGTATTGATATATTTCCATGATATCATCTTGGAGGAATATTGATATATTTCCATGATATAATCTTGGTGGCATATTGATATATTTCAAAGAAATAATCTTGGAGAGGTGTTGATATAATTCCATGATAAACTCTCGGATGGATATTGATAGATTTCCATGATATAATCTTGGAGAGATATTGATATATTTCCACGATATAATCTCTTGAGAGGCACCCATAGTTTGAGATGAATGACCAGTTCGACAGATATTGCTGGTGGCTGAGATCTGGAGGGAAGTTCCAGTCGTTCCAGTTCTGAGGGAAGTTCCAGGGATCCGTCAGAGCGGTCGTTCACTCACAGATTAGAATTTCGCCTGAATCAGAGCGGTGGTCTACAGAACAATATGCTGTAGATTGATAACAGATGATATTGAACTGAGTCGTTTGATTGTGAGTTGTAATAATAACAGTTATGTACTTTAGAACTGAGATATATATTTATTAAGAACGTATTCCTTATTATTATTATTATTATTATTATTATTATTATTATTATTATTATTATTATTATTATTATTATTATTATATTTATAATGATTTAAAACCAAATACTCCTATAGACGCCAAATGTTCACTAGCTCTGCAGAGCCATTCAAGCTTTACATTGAAATGCAGTAATAGTTATTGACTTTGGAAGTCCGTCCATTTGTTTTATATGTTTATTTTCATATCCAAACATATATGTAGTGGATGGCTGTTTTTACAGTGGATTACAGTTCCAAGAATTGAGGACCCGATGTTGGTACGCGAATTTACCTTTCGTCATTCCAGTCTCTTCTTCTCATGGCGTTGATTGCTCGTGGATTTCCCCTTATTTTTCGTTGTTTTTATTGAGCTCTAAAAATTATATGGGAGTTTTATGTACATAGCTGTACATGTGTCCGGAGTCGTCGTTTGTGTACAGTAACCAGCGTGTATGTGTGTATTGTTGAGATGTGTATTTAAGGTACTATGTGTTCGTGTCCTGTGCGTGAGTTTGCGCGCATGCTTTCCAGCCTCGATTGTTTAACTCTTAGATAGACAACTTACCTATATAAAAAATGCCGCTTTGAAGCCAAAAGAGTTTTCCCCTCGACATTTCTTGTTGTAAGAGAACAATCCAGCCACCGTGAAGAATTGATGAAGAACAATCGTAATCTCGAAAAGACGCTGCTGTCCTTAATAACAATTGTTTCATACTTTAACTGCGAGGTTTTCCTCCTGTTACACCTTTCAAACCTTTTTACTCTCAATTTCTGTTTCAGCGCTCGATAGCCTCATAGGTCCCAGCGCTAGGCCTTTGGCTAAAGTCTATATTCGAAATTCTGTAAGGACAGCATTTTGTTTGTTATCCAGAAAGATTCAAGCACCTCGGGAAACGCAGATATTAACCGATGTTGTCATGACGCCAGTCAGCAAAAGCAATCGTTTACTAGATTCATTCCTCATTTAGGAAAGTATTTCATGAAACCCGGAAATGCATTGCAATGCTTTTTTGTGAACAAAAAATTAGATAAAAAAAAAAAATCATCCTGATATTCAGGAATGTCGGTTACTTCGCCGAGCAGACCACTTTTGTGATCTTGCAACGGCTTCACGAGAAATGGAAGCTGGCAGAAATTGACGCAAGATTCGTTGAATGGGTTCCAGGCCTGAACCCTCTTCCTATCCTGAAGACTCTCCGTCCAAATTCGATTACTCGTACAGGGTGTGTCAGGCTGGCCTTGTTTTCCCAACTTGAAAATTTATCTCCGTCAGTGAAGTGTGGATTGGGAACCATTTTTGAACCAGTGACAGGTGTCTGAGTTATGGTCAGTTAAGGTTTTAACCACAAAACCTGAATTGGATACACTCATTGGAAGGCTAAGCCTATGACCTTCTTTATTGCAGAAGGCGCTAATGTCCTCCCACTTAGTCATAGTTTTTCTGCGTCAGATTAGTTGCTCGTCAACCCTGTGTGAGCGAGTGCGCATTTTTAGTCTACGTACTTCCTTCTAGCTGTTGTGTAAATGTGTTTTTAATATAGTATTTTCGGTGTATTTTTCTTGTATGTGTATAATGTAAATGGCTAAGAGCTAAAATAAATTATTTTTTTTTTTTCTATCTCAGTCATCCTATCCTGCCTCCTTAGGAGTCGATCACTTTTCTCACTCTGTGCGCAGTTTCCAGTAGCACACTCTTCTGCATGAGTCCTGGAGCTACTTCGGCACCTAGTTTTTCCAGAATCCTTTTCAGGGATCTTGGGATCGTGCCTAGTGTTCCTATGATTATGGGTACAATTTCCACTGGCATATCCCATATCCTTCTTATTTCGATTTTCAGGTCTTGATGCTAGTCAATTTTTTCTCTTTCTTTCCCGTCTATTCTGGTGTCTCATGGTACTGCGACATCAGTGAGTGATACATATTATTATTATTATTATTATTATTATTATTATTATTATTATTATTATTATTATTATAAGAGGTGTTCTACATAAACGAGCAATGGTAGAAGAAGTTAGGATTTACATTTTTGTTTTACTTTAATTTTTTATTTATTTATTTATTTATTTTTTTTTAATTTCTCCTTAGCGCTGTCATCATGCCGTCACATTGAATTGCATTCATATTCTTATCTTTGTTTTTTGACGGTCCTAGATACCATACCATGCCTTGCCGGAGAGAGAGAGAGAGAGAGAGAGAGAGAGAGAGAGAGAGAGAGAGAGAGAGAGAGAGAGAGAGGGGGGGGGGCTGATAGTGCTCACTAAACAGAAGATGGGGGAACTTTTGTTAATGTTAAGTTGCTCTGGCCTCTCTCTGGTCTCAGGTTTTGAATTATTGTAAATATCACGGTCATTAAAAGTCTCTCTCTCTCTCTCTCTCTCTCTCTCTCTCTCTCTCTCTCTCTCTCTCTCTCTCTCTCTCTCTCTCTCTCTCTCTTAAAAAGAGTCAAAATTAACATGTAAATTACTCATGTCTTCTTAATCGCGTCCAGATAGTTTCATCTTATTTATTGTGGTGATTTGAAATATTACTATTAAATAGTATTATTATTATTATTATTATTATTATTATTATTATTATTATTATTATTATTATTATTATTATTATTATTAGTATATTTATATATATACACACATATATATGCTTATTCATACATACATACGTACATACAAATATGTATAATTTATATATATTTGTGTGTATGTATGTATGTATGTATGTATGTATGTATGAATCAGTACGTACTTAAGTGTATAATATTATACAGTCATGTTCGGGTGGGTC